>JAQFZH010000580.1:0-30225 GCA_034695485.1 Entomobrya nivalis | reverse complement strand
TTCCAAAAGTGAACCTGAGTTTGAGCTTCAAAACCAAACCGGTTGACTCTAATGTCAAAAAGTACACAAATTATCTTTAACCAGAAATTCAACTGGAATGAACTGCTGAAACATTAAGGCTTCAACACATGTCTAAATTTACATTTAAGTAATTCCAAAAGTGAACCTGAATTAGTAAAGTTGAAGTAAAGTTAGTTGGATTCGTAATTATAGTTGAATCAAAAATTCTATATGGCATAAAGAGCTTCCTCAGCCTGAACCAAAAATGGGACAAGTGAATATTTAGAGTTTCCTAAAGGTTTCGGTCGTATTTACAGATAACCCAAGAATACAAATTACATTTATTCATTCAATATCTCTCTTCTTGCAAGTGCCAAAGTGAAAAAGATCTTTGGGAGTTATTAAGTCGTGCCTAAACTAAACCCATAATCAGTTTTGTAAAAACATATAGAAACAAAGTCATGTAAGTATAAAATACATTTCAAATTGTTTTTAATTTTATGGAACGGTAAAATCATTTATTCATATTATTTCAAGAATTGCTTTATCTATAAAGGATGCATTATTTATGCTTCTTATTATATTTGAAGGCCATACAAAGTCAACTAATCGGCCTCACTGCTGGCCATACTTTTGGTTCTCTTTATTCGTTCCAACAGCTCCTTCTCAACATTCTTCACTTTGAGGAAGTTAGTCGGTATACTCTCCCTTTTTACACGCCTTAGGACAAGAAAAATCAAATCTAACATGAGAATTCCTCTTCTTACCTCGTAGTTAGATTTATATTTATTTGTCAGTAAAGAGCGGTAATAGATCACAAGAAAATATTGTAGGGCTTATCTCCGTCGAAAGAAACTATTACAGAGTTTGAATAAAACCAATCTTGATAATAAAAATTTTGAACTTAATTTACAGATTTGCGAATGAAATGTTTTTATTAAACAAGGATTTTTTGTAATTATCGTTAATTAGATCCATAAAGTAAGGAATTTGGGATTTTTATATCTAACAGTGCAAGCCTTGACCGGAACCAAAAGATTATGCTTCCGCAGTCTTGAGTTTCCACTATTAAAAAGTGGAAGCCAATTGTGGAATAACGGAGAGTTTTAGAGAACAAAACAGCTGATTCCTCTTTTTTCTTATCCAATTTGGTAAGATTAAGAAGCTCTAGGTTGACGTCATATTCAGTTGAATAAAATTTAACCCGATGAAATGATATTGTCTGGACGGTTCCCACTTAATCTGCTCCATGGATTGGGATTGTTAAATTGCAGACCAGGGCCTTACAATTTAGAAGCGTATTACAGAATTTCCAAGACTTGAACAGAAAAATTAATCGGTTTAAGAAGTCGAAACTACAAATAATTTTACCAGAGCTTCGTGATTTTTGCATATTTTTAAATCGAACAAATTGAACCGCTCTCAAACAACATTTTATGAAAGGAAATTTATTAAAAATTCGGTTTGAAAATTCGAAACTGCAAATATTTTCAATAGAGCATCGTGATTTTTGCATATTTTTAAATCGAAAAAATTGAACAGTTTTTAAACAACATTTTATGAATGAAAAGTATTAAAAATTTGGTTTGAAAATTCGACAGTGCAAATATTTTTAATAGAGCTTCATCATTTTTGCATATTTTAAAATCGAAAAATTGAACAGCTCTCAAACGACATTTTATAAACGGAAAGATATTAAAAATTCGGTTTGAAAATTAGAAAGTTCAAATATTTTTAGTGGAGCTTCGTGATTTATGGATATTTTAAAGTCGAAAGAATTGAACAGAACTCAAACAACATTTTATCAACGGATTTTTTTTCAAGATATCGCTTAATTTGGTATTTAAAATGTACTTATTACTGTAGTGTCAGATTCCGAATCTGAAAGTGCAGTATTGGGAAGAACGTATGTTCATGTAAAGTACCGTTAGAAAACTGCTTACTAAAGTACTTCAAAATTAGAAATGTTGCAGAATAATTACTAGGAAACAGTTAAGCGTCCACTTACATTTCCTTGAAATTAATGTAATATTTTATTCAGCCATTACTTTACATTTCGAAAAATTATTATTTGCGGGAAATGTGCCCCCGAAATATAATGACAAGAAGTCACTGAGCCTTCATTCCAAACTACTAATATTAACAGTTGAAATTAATTTATTTCCTGGAATTTGAGGGAAGCGATACTGATATTACGTGTTTAAGCTGGAATATGAAAACGTTCAGGGTTTCTGGCTGTGTCATGGTTAGATTGACACGTGTGCTCTAACTTTACTAAATTCACATTTATCTTCACTAAAACCCGGTTCTTTCGTCTGGTGGTATGCTTACCGAAATAATGCTGTAGAGAAGACAAGGTATATGTAATTATGACTTCATTTGATGCATGTTATGAATTCCCTGTAAGAGTAGATGAATTCGTTACTATATATCAATCCAAAATTCTGCACTAACATTATGTAAAACATTGAGAGGTTCCCCAGCCAAAAAAAAAAACATTTCGTTTCTTGAATATTTACTGATAACCAAAGAACACAATTTACATTTAATATGTTTAAATATCTAGTCTCCTTCAAGTAAAATGCATTTGAGAGGTATGAAATCGTGCCTAAATCTATTATCAGATTTGTAAATTTAAAAAAATTTACAGAAGCAAAGTAATGTATGTGTAAAAAATATTTGAAGTTGTTTTTATTATGATGTGAACCGTAAAATCGTGTACTCTTAATTGGTCCGGTTATTCGTTTTCAAGAACATACAAAGCTAACAAATCTACCCCACTGCTTGCTTTACTTTTCGTTCTCTTAATTCGTTCCACCAGCTCCTTCCCAGCATTTTTCAATTCCATCTTTCTAGCCAAATCCAATGTTAAAATATTGTTACAATTGCGATTTAGTAAAATATTGAGCATCAGCAAACATGACTAAAGAGAAATACCTCTGCACAGGTGGGAAACCAACATCAGATCCACTCCCAACCCATCCCACTTATGTCTCTCAGGTTTTCCAGGCCACCCAAGAAATCTTTGGGTAAACCGATGACAGACTTGGCGACTTGTACCATCTTCAATCAACATCATATACCGTTTTGTTGATTGCATGTGTATATGGTCAAGAGCTATATTTATTAATGTTATAGTCCTAAATCTTTTCAAATTGTTATATTTTAAGTAAATTGTAGATGCAAACATATTGTAATGAACATTTATTTCTATAATAATATATATTTAATAAAACGAATGTAATTAAATTTATTTTGTACGCTTTGCATGTGTAGTAGTGTCATTGCATTTACATCAAACCTAAAAAATATATTTGTATTCATATGCTTATTCTTCTAGTTCAAATAGAATCTAATAACAACGCATTCACAGTATTATTAATAATATCGTCACAAATTATGAAACCAAGCTTAAATCTCGCATCACCGTAAGGCCCAACTACAAAACCAAATGATTTACAACTACGTAGCAGTTTAATATCCATTTTCTTTCTTAAGTATAAAACCCAAAAAGCTCTAAATTTCCTTGACTGTGTATAAGGTATATCTGTCAAAACATTGAAAAAAATCTCAAATACCATAGCTGTTAATGCTACAGGTGGACAGACGCAGTAAGTCCAGATAGAAATTTTTCCATACATTTTAACTGTCACGTAAGCACCACATGAAGCCAAATAAATGCCTGCAAATATCAAATTTGCATGAAAAGGGGAAAATAGGATATCACCCCATTTGGTTAGAATTTGACTTATACAAAAACGCTTGTACCATTTTGGAAATGCCACTGCACCTTTACGAATAATTAAATTGGTCGAAGGTATTGGCAAAATATTTAAACTGTAGGTCATACTATTTTCCAAATATATTATTAGCACAAGTATAATTGACAAAACACTAAATACTCCATAAAGCATACCAAATGAGTAGATAAGTGCTTCGAATATTTTTACCGGATAACTTGTTCCAAGGAAAAGTTGCAATGGCAGAAAGGAAATATCAAAAGGAACAAAAATACAGGCAGGGATATGTAAGAAAATTGGGATGACAATACAGTGCACGAAAACTTCCTCAAGAGTTTTCCTTCCTAAAACTGGAATATGAATACATGTAGAATTATGCTGGCTTTCATCGCCTAAATTTATTTCTAGTACTTCATTTAATATATTAACAATTGATACACTTTCCCAGAGGAACAAAACCAGAACTGGAAATAATATTAATATCTCATAAGTTACAAAACCGTATATTATCATTTGTTCAATGTTGTGTATTGTGAATGACTTCCAGTGAAATAAAAGCCACAATAGTCGAGAAAGGAATATAAGAAATTTAAATATGACAATTACAGAAAATATAAGAAATTGTTTATTGTTTAGCCTTCCACTCAAATGTCTCTGATATACCCTTCCATGATTTGGATCTAGAATATAAGGTGTGGGTACAATCTTTTGGATATATGAGTGAACCGTAAATACGCCTTGTGTTAGCGACATTTTTATTCCTAATTAGAAGAATGCAGTTTTAAGGAGAATATATGTTTATGTGTTGTAGTCTTTGCTTCCGGAAGAAGACTGCTTGCTAAAGAACTTGAAAAACCAGACATATTGTCGAACAATAACTTAGGAGTTTTTTTACTCAGTCCAAGTTTTACCTTCATTTCCTTAAAAAAAATTATAGTTTGTGCAAAATGTGCCCCCGAAATTTAAAGACAGGAAGTCACAGAGCCTTCAGTCCAAACATTATATTTGTAGTAACTGTTATGGCAAGCTCTCAAGGTTAACAGTTGAAATGAATTTATTTGCTAGAAATTGTGGGAAGTGATGCACAAATTACATATGTTTAACCTGCATTATTAAAACTTTCAGGGTTTCTTGGTTGTTACATGTTTGGATTAACACGTGTGCTCAAACTTTACTAAATTAACATTTATAATCATTTAAACAAACTCCGTTCCACTTGTGGTATGATTAAGTGTTCAAGGAGTGTATATTTATTTATATTTTTACCCAATTTTCCAGAAATAATACTGTAAAGAAAACAGAATGCATGTACAAACTTTATGTAAAAGATTGAGAGGTTTGTCATCGAAAAAAATACACAAGGTAACTTTTAGAGTTTTCTAAGCATTTCGTTTTTTAAAAATATTTACTGATAACACGAGAACACATTAGATTTATTGTTTCAATATATGTCTTCTTTCAAGTGGCAAAGTATAAAAGTATTTGGGAGTTACTCAATAAAAAATTAAAACATTTTTGTCGAGACTTTTCAACGAAATAAGAAAATTTTAATCCAATGGCGATTTTTTCAACAAATACATTAGTTATTAGGAATAATATTTGTAAATGCCAAATTACTGGAACTCATGCTTAAAAATTATCAAACAAAGTCATATGTGTATAAAAAATTTAATTCTTTTCATTATTATGGAACCTTAAAAATTCCCCGCTGATACTATTTTATGAATTTATGCACTATTAAAGCTGGTTATTCATTTTAAAAACCAAACAAAGCCAACAAATCTGCCCCACTGGTTACTTTACTTGTCTTAATTGTCTTGTCTTGGTCTTAATTCGTTGCACAAGCTCCTTCTCAGCATTCTTCAATTTCAACTTCCTAGCCAAATCCAACAGTTTTATATCAGTATGAGTGGCATCCTCTTCATCCCAGCTTCCTAGAACCGCATCAAGTAGTTTAAGAATGTGGGTCAACTGATACTTGCCAACTGCATAGGTAAACTCGACCACAGTGTCAGGATCCTTCCAAGTTGACAACAGTTCACCCGAGTAAAAGTAATGTAAAAAGATTTCCATCGTCTTAGCAGAAATGTCGATAACTTTCACAATTCCAGTCTTGCTCTCCGAAAATTCGGAGCGGAACATGGATTCAAACACGGGACATTGAACTGTTAAAAATACATGCAAAAATACCAAACCACAATTAAAAGGTCCAAAATAAATATAATTACGGATTTATTTTTTTCATGAAAATTCACCTTTAAGGATTATCCTGTGAGCAAAAAGCGTCTTCTCGTCACTCGTCACTATTTTAAGGTCAGCGGTTGACTCATCGCCAAGAAGTTTTAGAAAATTTGAATGAACTGCTGCCATAGAAGCTTTGTGAAATAACTCCAATCTGAGATCATTCGATGGGACCTCAGGTTCATTAATAATTAATTTAAGTTTTATAATCAGTTCTCCATTTTGATTTATCCATGGTCCCCATCCATTATCGTGCATAGGTAAATCCCGAGGAAAATTGATCTCTTGGTTTTTAATCATAACCATGTCCCGTGTGTCAGTTATGACATCACTTAAATCTCCCTTTAAAACAGTGTAAGTTCCGATAGCTTCTACCTTCCGATCTGGAAATCCTTTCTCTTCAATCAACTTCCAGTAAACTCTACAATTCTTTGGTGGGTTGCACGTCTTCAAGCCCGTTAACCATTTGGTTTGACCCCGAGCTGGTCTACCAGTTTCAAACTTAAATACTTCAGACATTACCGCTTCCTCATTTCGTTGAACGCTTTCCCAATGTGGAATAGTCCATATTTGTTCGTATTCTTCCTTGTGAAACTAAATTGATATTAAAATAAACACGTAAAAGTTTCATTCGTATTTCATTCGTACTACGATCGGAAATCAAGAAATTAAATTTTTAATGGTTAGTCGCACTGCTATACTTACCTTTTGGTTTGCACATCCCTTGCCATTTTTCCTGGATTTTCCCGACATTGTTATGTTTGTTATTTAAAAGAAAATGATTTATACTCACTAATACTTTTGATATTGGTAGCAACTAAATTATTTCTGCAACACAGATAAACGAGTCAGGTAAATTTTAAAAGTAAAATGCAATTTAATGAGCAAATTTTCAAAGATTAACACTTCACATTTTTGTTGAAGTTGAAATGAGGAAAAAAATTATGTCAAATGACCAAGAAGTCTTGTCACGAGTGCAAATTCAAAAAAATTCTTTTTAAAAACAAAAAACTCTTTACTCAAAGAAACTCAAATTTTAGCACATAATTTGCAGCGTAAAACATTTTTTGACGTGAACAAAATAATATTAATACAGGTTCCAAATAAGAGCACGTTACCATAAAAAATTTACTGCAACTCTGATATTTATTTGCACTACCATTTGTTTTTATCAAGGTTCCCCCTTCTCTGAAAACAGGAAAAGCCTAATTGTTGATCTTGATGAAAAATTCGTCAAAAATGATTAATCTTGCAAATATTAATTAGTCATCTTATTCCAAATGAGAGTTGATGTTTTTGCACTATTACATGTTAGATACCAACATATTGGTTTATTTTATACAATGAAAATAACTACACTGTGGAACATGGGTAAACTATAATAGCAATACAGTAAAAAAAAATCTTAAAAATCACCTGTTTGGTGTCATTGTCAGTATATAATATTGACTTGTCCAAACAGTGTATTGCACAGATGAGAAGTATGCTCTATACCCTATCCCAAGTAAAAACTTGTTGGTGTTCACTGCTTCATAGACGAGTATATAAGTCACTTGTTGCTTCATCGTACACAGTTTCGTACAAGATGCTCTCTGCATTATTTTTCTACAAGACAAACAACCACGGCTACCACATTCAATGGGTGAGGTATTTTTTTACTATTTATATTACCTACCTTGAGTTTTATACACAGATATGTACTGCTCTAATATTCATAGTATTTTCATATAAAAAATGTGTACGTGCTTTGTGAGCGAAGGAAACAAAGACAAGCTGAGAAAGAACGCGTCAATATAATGCGGTACGGGGGTGTTCCTGCCATGAATTTTAAATTCAAACTATTTTAGTAAATTAATTCAGGCACAATTTTCATGCAATTGTTTTTGTGGAAGTGATCAAATGAAATGTTTCCGGTTTTAATTAACTACTGGTTTTTAAGGTGTCGGCTGATGAACAGTATTCGTTGAAATTGATTAGTTTTAAATGTTTACATATATTTATGCTTGTCATTAAATAAATGAAACAGGTTTTTAAAAAGTAAATCGAAACCGGTTTGATAGCAATTTGAAATCGTCATATATGTTTTTAGACTAAATCTTTTAATTTGGTTTAGATGCTGGTATTTTGTTATTGTAGTTTAATAGAATTTTAGAATAATTAAAAACTATAGATTAATACCCTAATAACTTTCTAAAATTTTATCAATGCTGCTTTTTAAAAAGTTTTACGTATTTCAAAATTTAAATCATATTATTATTATTGAAAAATCATACAGTTAAAGTGCCTCATTACACATCCTGGCTCAGTGGTCTAGGGGTATGATTTCCGCTTAGGGTGCGGGAGGTCCCGGGTTCAAATCCCGGCTGAGCCCCAAAACTTTTTGCTAATTATTTTTCAAGGCGTTTTCTAAATTTTGTCAATAAAATCAATAAAAATCGCTCTAGATTTAACACGTGTTTATTTAGTTCTAATTTATATGTAATACATTTTGAAAATTTCAAATTCATGCTTTTTGTAATACCACGTAAATAAACTAAATCTGGCTGCTGTCTTGTTTTCTTGTCTTGCTGCTGTACTACACGATTTTGATAATTTTTTACAATTTTTCTAGGTCACTGGACGGTTAAACGAGATTCTGGTAAACTATCTCACCTTTTCTGGGATCCTAATGACGAGTTTCTGAATTCTACTGTTATAAGCCCCATTACCATCCAAAAACAGCCAACTTGTCACTGCATTCACATCGGATATAATGATTTTCATGGTAACAGTTGTGAAAACAAATGGAAAGTCCGTTGTGAAATGGCACCAGAAAACATCAACGGTTGATTTTTAATACAAACAAAAAATTGCAAAACAAAGCAAGCATTATCTTAAAATTAATTAATGATGCAGTGATCACTTGGCGTTAGACTGGATACATTCATATTTATAACAGATGAAGAAACATTTACATAGACAACTATATCATCTAACCAGCTTTGTAGATAAAGATTGTCATTTTCAAAAGTAAAAGCATTTCCACTTAGTGGTTCATCATCTTTTACTGTAAGACCACAATCATTCTCAATTTTAATTAAATCTAAGATTGTATTAACCTAAAACTATGGATAAAAAAAATCCATAAATCTTTCTGATGGGAAGTTAACATTTAAAAAAAACATTAAAAAAAATATTAATGAGTAATTTTTTTTCACATTCGCACTCTGCGGGAACCATTACTGCAGATAAAAGTTATTTATTTGGCCATATGGATCATCATGCTGACGAGAAAGCCTAAGTAGGCAACTTGAGAGTAAATGAATCATTATTTACCGGGACAATATTTCCCATTATTTCCCACTAAATTTCCCACCTTTTAAATTTCCCAGCCAGGAACGCTGCTTACCCATCACAAAAGCAAGTACTCAGCAAGCAAGCAGGCAAGCAATTCCTCAATTCGTTTTGCATATTTTGTTTTGTGGTGAAATTATCTCATGTCACAACAAAAGCTTTATTTCGTAATAAAAAATAACAATAAATTTGTTAGAATGAATTTATAAATTTGTCTACATACATTGATGACAAGTACTATAAATATTCACTATTATTAATAACACTTTGTTTTTATCTACTGTAAAATTAAACTTCTGACTGATCTGACTAAATTGATACACCAATAATTAAATTGCCCTGAATGCTGAAGTAGAGTAGAGTACGATTGTGCATCAATATTTTAAATCAAAAGCCCAACTGTCAGCTTTGTATAATTATTCCTTACTCATTCCTAATGTAGGACATGTCAACGCAGTTAAATACCGGTAAACTTTACCACAACAGATATTTCTAAATAACTACCCAGATATTTAAAATGCCGTACAATTTATAAAGTTCATAAACATACATTACATTAAGAATTTGCTTTGTTTACATTAACAAATATTTACTCTATATTATACCAACCATAAATTTATTAAATGAGTAGCATTAATAAGTACAGCTTTTGATTTTCAAATATGAAGTTTTATTTGGTCTAATAATAACTGTAAATGAATTAAATATTTAAACAATTGTTGATTACACTTAAGCCTTTAGGTACAAACTCAAGTCGCACACTGCTTAAAAAACTTTTTTATTTAATATAAAATTAAAACATTAACAATACATAGAGGACATCGGATGTCCTTCCAGAGCAACATCTTCTTAAAACAATGTTACTGTTACAGTATTAAAATCCCTCTTCCATAAAATTACTTTTAATCTGTCAACTTGTTATTAAGAATGTTGTAGCAAAACCATCTAAAACTTACTAAACGACACAAATTTGTACTAAAATAAACTCGATTTTGACTGGTTTTGTTACGTTTATCTTTTAAGATACATGTAAAGAGTATTTCTATTTATATCTGCCACAACAAGATAACAATACATTTGATATCACGTTATTACAAAACATCATTTTATTAGTATTGTTTTTTGAATGCAATCAAAAAATGCAGTAATAACTGCAAATTTATTTTCTCTATTTTCTCCCCAAAAATCTTGTTGGCTGACCAAATTCCGTAGGCATTCTAGTGCTATTCTATATTTTAATACGCAGGTAATTATAGTAGATATATTTTTGCGTATTTTCAACTTCTAAAAATATTGGAAGAAAGTTATGTACAGTTTAAGATAGTTTCTGCTGTCTTTAAGGTCGTAGTTATATTCTTGCAAATGAGGTCTGTTGGGTAGTTATAAACCAGGACAGTGAAGTTTTTACATAGAAACTGATAACTGCTATCCAAAACTTTAAGTATCTAAATTCAAAAATAAATTTACTTATTATTGGAATTTGGTCCGTCCTGGCTGTATTTGCCACCTGAAGAGTGGCCTTCTACTGAGATGCCACCGAAGGAAGATTTAGTAAATGGGGAAAGAAAAAAGTTGGTGATTGTTGCGGCTGCTAGTACGCAACGTAGCCATCCAATGATGAAGTTCCTGCGGTTATCTAGTTATCCCAGGATCCTACAGAGCTTATCAATTTGGCTGTCTTTAAAGAGGAAATTGCAACAACATGAAGACAGTCAAGCAGATTACCGATCAGCTGAGGCATTGAGCGAAGCAGAAGCCTGGCTGCTAATCTTCATCCAGGAAGGTTTTAAACGTCAACGCCAATGCCTGAAACAACTTGCTATTCTGCGTGAACGGTTTTGGATCGTGACGGGGAGGCGTACAGTGAGAAGTGTCATCACAAAATGCTGGATCTGCAAGCGGTTTTCATCTTGGCGTACTACTGTTCCTGTCGCCCCACTCCCGAAGTCCCGCTCTATGCTTCAAGCTCCATTTCAAGTTACTGGTGTTGACGCTGCTGGACCTCTTTTCCTGAAAGGCGGGGAAAAGGTATGGGGTTACCTTTTCACCTGTGCAACTTATAGAACTGTCAACCTAGAACTTGTGGACACGCTCTCATCTGACGGGGTTATCATTGCCCTTAGGAAGTTTATCGCTTGGCGAGGCAGGCCAAGTATTGTTTACTCTGATAATGCCTTGGGATTCATTGGAGCCGTTAACTACCTACTTAAGAGTGACATGAAGAAGATTCTGGAGTATGCCAGCCTGAACAAGCTGACATGGCGTTTCAACCCTCCACTGGCACCTTGGTGGGGAGGTTTTTGGGAGCGGCTAATTGGGTTTGCCAAACAACTGTTGTGGAGAGTTTTGGGGAAGAGAGTGATCCACCGGTGGGAACTAGATGTACTGCTATTTGAGGTGGAGGAGTGTCTCAACAACCGTCCTCTCTCCTATACATCGGAGAATGTGGAAGACCTTATCCCCGTTACTCCAAACCATTTCGTTCGTTGGAGCGGCGCTGTCTTCCTCCCTGAAGCAGATCTTCACGACGCCGCATACAGCCGAGCTGCATTGAAGAAGATGCAGCACCTGCGAGGAGCACTCCGGTCTCGATTCCGAAAGGAGTATCTTGGACTCCTCCGAGGAAGTCATCAAGCAAGGGCTCCTGTCCAACTGCAAGTTGGAGATGTTGTTCTCGTGGAACGAGACAACGCGAAGTGACAAGACTGGCCCCTTAGTGTCACAACAGAGGCAATTCCTGCTAGAGATGGAGTTGCTAGACTATTTCGTCTGAAGACGAAAAATGAAGTGATACTGCGTCCGGCTCAATGCCTATTCCTGATGGAACAGGAAGAATAATTTAATATTCTTTATAATTATGTAAGTATTCTTTCTACTTAAATAAGTTTATAATTTAATTTAACTTTAATTTGGTTTGAATTTTTGTTGTTTTCTTTCCAGACAACCCACAGAGGAGATTGGAGGTTATTTCTTTTGCTAACCACTCGGGAATGTTCCCGGAATCTGGCCTGTCTACTGACGATGGGTGTGAGTTGGGAACAGACAAGGGTGAACAGCGTCTTTAAGTTTTTTGAACTCTAGTCTCCAGGATTTGCAGGTACCTGTTTGGAATGTAGGAATGTGTCGCAAAATGTACTCCTTCATGTGTCTTAGATAACCCTTTTTCTAGGTGTGGGAACCTAGCGGTTGATGTGTGAGAGATAACACGAGGAGATCAAAGAGGCTTCACGTCAGCTTTGGTCAAAGAGGGACCTGGCGGTATGTGACGTTCTGCTCCTGGTATTTGCTTATACGAGTCCCTGACGCGTATTTGACGTACGCTGCAAGCCTCTCTCTATCTCTGCAGCTCAGCTACACACTTCTGCTGCTGCTGCCTACTTACTCGCTCTGTGACTCAAAATGCACAAGCATCTCCTTCAGGGTAGTCCTGTCGTACAAGCTGTATAACAGCAATTTCTTGAAATATTTAACTGGCAAAGCCATTAATTTTGTTAGTAGTTTAATTTGATTGGTTCAATAAATCTACCATTTAATTTTGTAATAAAACTGAAGTTCTTGTGAGTTATTTAAA
Organism: Entomobrya nivalis; assembly: GCA_034695485.1. NCBI lineage: Eukaryota > Metazoa > Arthropoda > Collembola > Entomobryomorpha > Entomobryidae > Entomobrya > Entomobrya nivalis. The sequence continues at coordinate 17,340 of JAQFZH010000580.1, read as the reverse complement.
GCATCTTAATCAACTAGTTATCCTGTGACCGAACTTTGACTGGAATTATTCTGATTTTCATTAAAGTGGGCGTTTCATTTTGTGACATCAATATTCATTTCACCAGTTACACTTCTAAATCATCCCATTTTCAACAGTATGCATATCGTACTACTTTTGTTCTTAAACAGGTTTGTATTGTAGCATAATTATTTTAACTTAAAGTCATGACTTTACTTTAATTACTTGAAGTGTGCTTAAAATAAAGTAAATTTTACTAGATATAGGGAAAATTGATAGATGATGTGACTGAAGGTTTATTGCGATAGTTTTCGATTTAATTTAAGTAGTGCTTTTAGTAACAAATACAAAACATCTTTTAGATATTTATTTATATTTTACTTGTCTTAACTTTGATGTCAATAAAAAAAGTAGAATGTTTCCAAATGATAAACCACCGACAGTTCAAAACTGAATGTTCAAACTTTTAAACTTTGGATTAGTATATATTTATACAAATAAAACCCCAAAATTTGTCGAAATTTTATGCACGTAAAATAATGTGTAATAACAAAATAACTATTTAAATGTAATTAGAATTCAACCAACAATTTCCACATTTCGAATGTCACTTTTGGACGTGCGCATTAATATAACAAGTCTGCATATTCCTATCCGAACCACGATTGTATGATACAAATCACACCGATATATTTTACATTTCAATGATATAACGCTAATAAAGACGACCTAAAAGAATTAGTAGACATATTTACAAACGTCTATATCTTTGAGACATTGCATATTGCAGGTAAAATTTGTCATAAAGCGTTAAAAATATATATACCTAGCCTATATATAGGGGGAAATCTCCCCATTAGGTCAGAATTTGACTTATACGAAAACGCTTATACCACTTTGGGAATAATACTGCACTTTTCAAACAAATTAAATTGGCTGACGACTTCGGCAAAATATTTAAATTGTAAGTCATACTATTTTCCAAATATATTATTAAAATCAGTATAATTGACAAAACACTAAATCCTACATAAAGCACACAAGCTGAATAAAAAACTGCTTCGAATATTTTCACTGGATAACTTGTTCCCAAGAGAAGTTGCATTGGCAGAAAAGAAATATCAAAAGGAACAAAAATACAGGCAGGAATATGAAGGAAAATTGGGATGACATGCAGGTGCACGAAAACTTCCGCAAGTGATTTCCTTCCGAAAACTGGAAAATAAATGCGTGCAAAATTGTATTTGCCTGCATCGTCTGAATTTATTCGACATACCACATTTAATATGTTAACGATTGATACACTTTCCCAATGGAACAAAAAGCGAACTGTAAATATTATGAATATTTCACAAGTTGCAATCCCATATATTATCATTTGTTCAATGTTGTATATTGTGAATGATTTCCAGTGCAATAAAAGCCACACTAACGATAAAAGCGCAATAAAAACATAAATATGACAATTACAGAAAATATTTGTAATATTTTACTGTTCAACCGTCTTTCGTTCAACGGTCTTTGAGATACCCTTCCAAGATTTGGATCAAGAATATAAGGTGTGGGTACAATCGTTTGGATATAAGAGTGAACCGTAAATACACCTTCTGTTAGCAACATTTTCATACCTCGAAATTTAAAAACAAGAAGTCAGTAAGCCTTCAATCTAAACATAATATTTGTAGTAAATTGTATGGCAATCTCTAAATGCTAACGGTTGCACAGAATTAATTTGCTAAAAACTGAGGAAACCTATATTTAATTTAAGAGGTTTAAGCTGCATTACAAAAACTTTCAGGGTTTCTTTGTAGTTTTATATTTGGATTGACACGTGTATTCTCTAACTTGAATAAATTCACGTTTATATTCAATAATCACATCACTAAAACCTAAGTTCTTTCGTTTAGTGTTATTTTTACCTGGTCAAGAAGTGTATATTTATACGTGTTACCCAATTTTCCAGAAAAAGCACTGTAGACGAAACAGAATGCATGCAATTAAATGACTACATTAATTAGATGCATGCCATGAATCCCCACTATGAACAGATGGATCCGTAATTATTATTTCGTTTCTTGAATATTTATTGATAACACAAAATTCCATATTACATTCATTATGTTTAAATATTTATCTGTCTTCTTTCAAGTGGGAAAGTATAAAAGTATTTGGGAGTTACTCAATAAAAAATAAAAACATTTTTGTCCAGAATTTTCAATGAAATAATAAAATGTTAATCCAATGGTGATTTTTTCAACTAATACATTTGTTATTAGGAATAATATTTGTAAATACCAAATTACTGGAATTCATGCGTAAAAAATATCAAACAAAGTCATATTTGTATAAAAAAAATTCAAATTGTATTCATTATTATGGAACCTTAAAAATCCCCCATTAATACTATATATAAGTAATGCATTATTAAAGCTAGTTATTCGTTTTAAAAACCATACATAGCCAACAAATTTGCCCCACTGGTTACCTTACCTATGGTTGTCTTAATTCGTTCCACAAGCTCCTTCTCAGCATTCTTCAATTCCAACTTCTTAGCCAAATCCAACAATTCAATATCAGCATAAGTGGCATCCTTCCCATCCCGACTTCCTAGAATCGCATCAAGCAGTTCAAGAATGTTGGTCAACTGATACTTGCCAACTGCATAGGTAAACTCGACCACAGTGTCAGGATCCTTCCAAGTTGACAACAGTTCACCGGAGTAAAAGTAATGTAAAAATATTTCCATCGTCTTAGCAGAAATGTCTATAACTTTCACAATGCCTGTCTTGCTCTCAGAAAATTCCGAGCGGAACATGGATTCAAACACGGGACCTTGAACTGTTAAAAATACATGCAAAAATACCAAACCACAATTAAAAGGTCCAAAATAAATCTAATTATGAGTTTATTTTTTTCATTAAAGATCACCTTGAAGGATTATCCTGTGAGCAAAAAGCGTCTTCTCGTCACTCGTCACTATTCTAAGGTCAGCAGTTGACTCATCGCCAAGAAGTTTTAGAAAATTTGAATGAACCGCTGCCATAGAAGCTTTGTGAAATAATTCCAATGTGAGTTCCTTCGATGGGACCTCAGGTTCATTGATAATTAATTTAAGTTTTATAATCAGTTCTCCGTTTTGATTTATCCAGGTTTTCCATCCATTATCGTGAATTGGTAAATCCCGAGGAAAATTGATCTCTTGGTTTTTAATCATAACCATGTCCCGTGTCTCAGTTATGACATCACTTAAATCTCTCTTAAAAACAGTGCAAGTTCCGGTAGCTTCTACCTTCCCATCTGGGAATCCTTTTTCTTCAACCAACTTCCAGTAAACTCTACAATACTTTATTAGGTTGCACGTCTTCAAGCCCGTTAACCATATGGCTTGACACCGAGCTGGTCTACCAGTTTCAAATTTAAATATTTGAGACGTTACCGCTTCCTCATCTCGTTGCACGCTTTCCCACTGTGGAATAGTCCATATTTGTTCGTATTCCTCTTTGTGAAACTAAATTGATATTAAAATAAACACATGAAAGTTTCATTCGTATTTCGTTCTTACTACGATCGGAAATCATGAAATTAAATGTTTAAGTGTTAAAGGTACTGTTATACTGTCCTGTTGGTTAGGACAACCCGTATCCTTTTTCCTGGATTTTCCCGACATTATTATGCGTGTGATTTGAAAGTAAATGGTTTGTTCTCACTAATACTTTTGATATTGGTAACAACTTAATTATTTCTGGTACACAGATAAATCGGTGAGGTACATTTTTAAAAGTGAGTTACAATTAAACGAGCAAATTTTAAAATTTTAACACTTAAAAATTGTGCTTTAGTCGAAATGATGAAAAAATTGATGTCAAATAACTAAGATGTCTTGTGACGAGTGCAAATTCCCAAAATGTCTTTTGGACGACTTCACTGGAAAAAACCAAATTAAATTTCTGCATACAAATTTCAGCTTTGAAAATTTTTGTAATGGAAATATCAAAATAATATTAATAATACAGGTTCCAAAAATATTGCTTACATGTTACCATAGAAAATTTACTGCAATTCGGATATACATTAGCACCACATATAGTTTTTATCAAGGCAGCCCTCCTCTAAACACAAAAAAGCCTACTGTTGACCTTGATGAAAAATTCGTCAAAAATGATTAATTTTGCACACACTAATTACGCATCTGTCTTGAGGTGATGTGTTTGCACTATTACATGTTGGATATACACACTGTCGAACACAATATTAGCAATAAAATTATTTTTAAATGAAAAAATCACCTGTTTGGTGTCATTGTCAATATGTTATATTGACTTGTACAAACAGTGTATTACACAGATGAGATGTGTGCTGTATTCCATTACGTAAAACTTGTTGGTGTACACTTCTTCATATTTTTTTATACAACTCACTTGTTGCTGCATCCTTCACAGTTTCATACAAGATGCTCTCTGCATTATATTTCCACAAGACAAACAACCACGGCTAACACATTCAATGGGTAAGGTATATTTTACTGTATTACCTACATTGAGTTTTAAACACGAATATGTACTGCTTTAATATTCATAATACTTTTATATAAAAAATGTGTACGTGTTTGTGAGCGAAGGAAACAAAGACAAGCTGAGAAAGAACGCGTCAATAAATGCGGTACGGGGATGTTCATGCCATGCATTTTAAATTCAAAATGTTTTAGTAAATTAATTCAGATACAATTTTCATGCAATTATTTTTGCATAAGTGATCAAATGAAATTTTTCCAGTTTTGATTTATTACTGGTTCCTAAGGAGTCGGCAGATGAAACATATTCGTTAAAATTGGCTTGTTTGGGTTTTTGATATATATTTATATTTAAGACTAAATAAATGAAACAGGTTTTTAAAAAGTAATTCGAAACAGTTTTGATAGAAAAAAATCGTCATATGTTCGTAGTGACTAATTCTTTTAAATGCTATGAAATTTTAAATTTTGTTATTGTAGTTTTGTAGAATTTTAGAATAACTAGAAAAAATATAAACTAATACATAAATACTTGCTGAATTCTTAGCAATGCTGCTTTTCATAACTGGTTTTCATATTTCAAAATATAAATCATATATTATTGTTGAAAAATCGTACAGTTAAAGTGCCTCAAATCATAACTTGGCTCAGTGTTTTAGGGGTAAGATTTCCGCTTAGGGTGCGGGAGGTCCCGGGTTCAAATCCCGGCTTAGCCCCAAAACTTTTTGCTAATTTTTTTTAATGCGTTTTCTAAATTTTGTCAATAAAATCAGTGATTTGTCATGGTAGATAGATCGGGTTAGAAGGTAAAAAAAGCATGTCAGCTTGTATGGTCGCCCTTGTTGCTAAGTGCATGTACCCCTTTACCTGGTCACTATGAACACATCCCCAACAGCGAAAAGAGCGACCATACAATATTTTTTGTACAAAACATCTGACACGGATTTATTTTTATTTAACGTTACGTCTCCACTTCCATTTACCTTAAATTCCTTGAATAAAATCAATAAAAATCGCTCTAAATTTGACACGTTTTTATTTAGTTCTAATTTATATGTAATATATTTTGAAAATTTCAAATTCATGCTTTTTGTAATACGACGTAAATAAACTAAATCTGGCTGCTGCCTTGTCGTCCTACTACACGATTTTGATCATTTTTTACAATTTTTCTAGGTCACTGGACAGGGGGACGAGATTCTGGTAAACTATCTCAACTTTCCTGGGATCCTAATGACGAGATTCTGAATTCTAAAGTTATAAGCCCCATTACCATCCAAAAACAGCAAACTTGTGACTGCATTCACATCGGATATAATGATTTTCATGGTAACAGTTGTGAAAACAAATGGAAAGTTCCTTGTGAAATGGCACCCGAAAACATCAACGGTTGAAATTTAATACAAACAAAAAATTGCAAAACAAAGTAAGCATTATCTTAAAATTAATTAATGATGCAGTGATCACTTGGCGTTAGACTGGATACATTCATATTTCTAACAGATGAAGAAATATTTACATAGACAACTATATCATCCAACCAGCTTTGTACATAAAGACCACAATCATTCTCAATTTTAATTAAATCTAAGATTGTATTAACCTAAAATTATGGATAAAAAAATTCCATAAAACTTTCTGATGGGAAGTTAACAATTAAAAAAATATTAATGAGTACGTTATTTAATACATTCGCAGTCTGCGGGAACAAATACTGCAGATAAAAGTTATTTATTTGGCCATATGGATCGTCATGTTCACGAGAAAGCCAAAGTAGGCAAATTGAGCGTAAATTATTTCCCGCTTTTCCCACCTGGTAAATACCAGCCAGGAACGCTGCTTAACCATTACAAAAGCAAGTACCCAGCAAGCAAGCAGGCAAGCAATTCCTCAATTCGTTTTGTATATTTTGTCTTGTGGTGAAATTATCTCATGTCACCACAAAAGCTTTATTTCGTAATAAAAAATAACAATAAATTTGTTAGAATGAATTTATAAATTTGTCCACATACATTCATGACAAGTATAATAAATATTCCCTATTATTAATAATACTTTGTTTTTATCTACTGTAAAATTAAACTTCTGACTGATCTGACTAAATTGATATACCAATAAATAAATTGCCCTGAATGCTCAAGTAGAGTAGAGTACGATTGTACATCAATATTTTAGATCAAAAGCCCAAACTGTCAGCTTTGTATAATTATTCCTTACTCATTCCTAATGTGGGACATGTCAACGCAGTTAAACACCGGTAAACTATACAACAACAGATATTTCTAAATAACTACCAAGATATTTAAAATGCCGTACAATTTATAAAGTTCATAAACATACATTACATCAAGAATTTGCTTTGTTTACATTAACAAATATTTACTCTATATTATACCAACCATAAATTTATTAAATGAGTAGAATTATTAAGTAAAGCTTTTGATTTTCAAATATGAAGTTTTATTTGGTCTAATAATAACTGTAAATTCATTAAATATTTAAACAATTGTTGATTACACTTAAGCATTTATGTACAAACTCAAGTCGCACACCGCTTAAAAAACTTTTTAATTTAATATAAAATTAAAACATTTACAATACATAGAGGACATTGGATGTTCTTTCCAGAGCAACATCTTCTTAAAACAACGTTACTGTTACAGTATTAAAATCCCTCTTCCATAAAATTACTTTTAATCTGTCAACTTGTTATTAAAATTGTTGTAGCAAAACCATCTAAAACTTACTAAACGACGCAAATTTTGTACCAAAGTAAACTCGATTTTGACTCGTTTTGTTACGTTTATCTTTTAAGATACATGTAAAGAGTATTTCTATTTATATCTGCCACAACAAGATAACAATACATTTGATATCACGTTATTACAAAACATCATTTTATTAGTATTGTTTTTTGAATGCAATCAAAAAATGCAGTAATAACTGCAAATTTATTTTCTCTATTTTCTCCCCAAAAATCTTGCCAACTGAAGAGTGGCCTTCTACTGAGATGCCACCGAAGGAAGATTTAGTGAATGGGAAAAGAAAAAAGTTGGTGATTGTTGCGGCTGCTAGTACGCAACGTAGCCATCCAATGATGAAGTTCCTGCGGTTATCTAGTTATCCCAGGATCCTACAGAGCCTATCGATTTGGCTGTCTTTATAGAGGAAATTGCAACAACATGAAGACAGTCAAGCTGATTACCGATCAGCTGAGGCATTGAGCGAAGCAGGAACCTGGCTGCTAATCTTAATCCAGGAAGGTTTTAAACATCAACCCCAACGCCTGAAACAACTTGCTATTCTGCGTGAACGGTTTTGGATCGTGAAGGGGAGGCGGACAGTGGAAAGTGTCATCACAAAGTGCTGGATCTGCAAGCGGTTTTCGTCTTGCCGTACTACTGTTCCTGTGGCCCCACTCCCGAAGTCCCGCACTATGCTTTAAGCTCCATTTCACGTTACTGGAGTTGACGCTGCTGAACCTCTTATCCTGAAAGGCGGGGAAAAGGTATGGGTTTACCTTTTCACCTGTGCAACTTATAGAACTGTCCACCTAGAACTTGTGGACACGCTCTCATCTGACTGGGTTATCATTGCCCTTAGGAAGTTTATCGGTATGCGAGGCAGGCCAAGTATTGTTTACTCTGACAATGCCTTGGGATTCATTGGGGCCGCCAAATACCTGCTTAAGTGTGACATGAAGAAGTTTTTGGAGTATGCCAGCCTGAACAAGCTGACATGGCGTTTCAACCCTCCACTGGCACCTTGGTAGGGAGGTTTTTTTTGAGCGGATAATTGGGTTAGCCAAACAACTGTTGTGGAGAGTTTTGGGGAAGAGAGTAGTCTACCGGTGGGAACTAGATGTACTGCTGTTTGAGGTGGAAGAGTGTCTTAACAACCGTCCTCTCACCTTTACATCGGATAATGTGGAAGACCCTATCTTCGTAACTCCAAACCATTTCGTTCGTTGGAGCGGCGCTGTCTTCCTCCCTGAAGCAGATCTTCACGACGCCGCATACAGCCGAGCTGCATTGAAGAAGATGCAGCACCTGCGAGAAGCACTCCGGTCTCGATTCCGAAAGGAGTATCTTGGACTCTTCCGAGGAAGTCATCAAGCAAGGGCCCCTGTCCAACTGCAAGTTGGAGATGTTGTTCTCGTGGAACGAGACAACGCGAAGCGACAAGACTGGCCCCTTAGTGTCATAACACAGGCATTTCCTGGTAGTGATGGAGTTGCTAGACTATTTCGTCTGAAGACGAAAAATGGAGTGATACTGCGTCCGGGTCAACGCCAATTCCTGATGGAACAGGAAGAATAATTTAATATTCTTTATAATTATATAACTATTCTTTCTACTTGAATAAGTTTATAATTTAATTCAACTTTAATTTGGTTTGAATTTTTGTTGTTTTCTTTCCAGACCACCCACAGAGGAGATTGGAGGTTATTTCTTTTGCTAACCACTCGGGAATGTTCCCGTTATCTGGCCCGTCTACTGACGATGGGTGTGTGTTGGGAACAGACAAGTGTGAACAGCGTCTTTAAGTTTTCTGAACTCCAGTCTCCTCATCTATATTTTGCTGTTTTGTTCCAATCAGGACCCGCAGGTACCAGTTTGGAAGGTAGGAATGTGTCGCAAAATGTACTCCTTCATGTGTCTTAGATAACCCTTTTTCCAGGTGTGGGAACCTAGCGGTAGATGTGTGAGAGATAACCCGAGGAGATTACACAACAGCTTTGGTCAAAGAGGGACCTGACGGTATGTGACATTCTGCTCCTGGTATTTGCTTATTCGAGTCCCTGACGCGTATTTGACGTACGCTGCAAGCCTCTCTCTGTCTCTGCAGCTCAGCTACACACTTCTGCTGCGGCTACCTACTTACTCGCTCTGTGACTCTGAATGCACAAGCATTTCCTTCAGAATAGTCCTGTCGTACAAGCTGTATAACAGCAATTTCTTGAAATATTTAACTGGCAAAGCCATTAATTTTGTTAGTAGTTTAATTTGATTGGTTCAATAAATCTACCATTTAATTTTGTAATAAAACTGAAGTTCTTGTGAGTTATTTCCTGCATCTTAATCAACTAGTTATCCTGTGACCGAACTTTGACTGGAATTATTCTGATTTTCATTAAAGTGGGCGTTTTATTTTGTGACATCAAAATTCATTTCACCAGTTACACTTCGAAATCATCCCATTTCCAACAGTATGCATATCGTACTACTTTTGTTCTTAAACAGGTTTGTATTGTAGCATAATTATTTTAACTTAAAGTCAAGACGTTACTTTAATTACTTGAAGTGTGCTTAAAATAAAGCTAAATTTTACTAGATGTAGGGAAAATTGAAAGATGATGTGACTGAAGGTTTATTGCGATAGTTTTCGATTTAATTTAAGTAGTGCTTTTAGTAACAAATACAAAACATCTTTTATATATTTATTTATATTTTACTTGTCCTTACTGTGATGTCAATAAAATAAGTAGAATGTTTCCAAATGATAAACCACCGACAGTTCAAAACTGAATGTTCAAACTTTTAAACTTTGTATTAACATATATTTATCCAAATAAAACCCCAAAATTTGTCGAAATATTATGCACGTAAAATAATGTGTAATAACAAAATAACTATTTAAATGTGGTTTCCCAATTTGGTCAGAATTTGACTTATACGAAAACGCTAATACAACTTTGGGAATACCACTGCACCTTTCAAACAAATTAAATTGGCATTTAAATTGTAAGTCATACTATATTCCAAATATATTATTAAAATCAGTATAATTGACAAAACACTAAATCCTCCATAAAGCACACAAGCTGAATAAAAAACTGCTTCGAATATTTTCACTGGATAACTTGTTCCCAAGAGTGAGTGCATTGGCAGAAAATAAATATCAAAATCAACAAAAATACAGGCAGGAATATGTAGGAAAATTGGGATGACAAGCAAGTGCACGAAAACTTCCGCAAGTGATTTCCTTCCTAAAACTGGAAAATAAATGCGTGCAAAATTGTATTTGCCTTCATTGCCTAAATTTACTCGACATACTACATCTAATATGTTAACGATTGATACACTTTCCCGGTGGAACAAAAAGAGAACTGGAAATATTATGAATATTTCACAAGATGCAATCCCGTATATTATCATTTGTTCAATGTTGTATATTGTGAATGATTTCCAGTTTCCAGAAGACTACCTGGTCAAGAAGTGTATATTTATACATGTTACCCAATTTTCCAGAAATAGCACTGTAGACGAAACAGAATGCATGCAATTATATGATTACATTAATTAGATGCATGCCATGAATTCCTACTATGAACAGATGGATCCGTTATTATTATTTCCTTTCTTGAATATTTATTGATAACACAAAATTCCATATAACATTCATTATGTTTAAATATTTATCTGTCCTCTTTCAAGTGAGAACGTATAACAGTATTTTTGAGTTACTCAATAAAAAAAGTTGTCCAGAATTTTCAATGAAATAAGAAAATGTTAATCCAATGGTGATTTTTTCAACTAATACATTTGTTATTAGGCATAATATTTGTAAATACCAAATTACTAGAACTCATGGGTACAAAATATCAAACAGAGTCATATTTGTATAAAAAAATGTTTCATTATTATGGAACCTTAAAAATCCCCCACTAATACTATTTTATGAATTGCGTTATATATAAGTAATGCATTATTACATCTAGTTATTCGTTTTAAAAACCACACAAAGCCAACAAATCAGCCCCACTGGTTACCTTACTTGCGGTTCTCTTAATTCGTTCCACCAGCTCCTTCTCAGCATTCTTCAAGTCCAACTTCCTAGCCAAATCCAACAATTTTAAATCAGCATGAGTGGCATCCTTCCCATCCCGACTTCCTAGAATCGCATCAAGCAGTTCAAGAATGTTGGTCAACTGATACTTGCCAACTGCATAGGTAAACTCGACCACAGTGTCAGGATCCTTCCAAGTTGACAACAGTTCACCGGAGTAAAAGTAATGTAAAAAGATTTCCATCGTCTTAGCAGAAATGTCGATAACTTTCACAATGCCTGTCTTGTTCTCAGAAAATTCCGAGCGGAACATGGATTCAAACACGGGACATTGAACTGTTAAAAATACATGCAAAAATACCAAACCTCAATTAAAATCTTTAAATAAATATAATTATGAATTTAATTTTTTCATTCAAAATCACCTTGAAGGATTATCCTGTGAGCAAAAAGTGTCTTCTCGTCACCCGTCACTATTTTAAGGTCAGCAGTTGACTCATCGCCAAGAAGTTTTAGAAAATTTGAATTAATCGCTGCCATAGAAGCTTTATGAAATAATTCCAATGTAAGATCCTTCGATGGGACCTCAGGTTCATTGATAATTAATTTAAGTTTTATAATCAGTTCTCCGTTTTGATTTACCCAGGTTGCCCATCTATTATCGTGTATTGGTAATTCCCGAGGAAAATTGATCTCTTGGTTTTTAATCATAACCATGTCCCGTGTCTCAGTTATGACATCACTTAAATCTCTCTCTCTTAAAACAGTGCAAGTTCCGATAGCTTCCACCTTCCCATCTGGAAATCCTTTCTCTTCAATCAACTTCCAGTAAACTCTACAATACTCTGGTGGGTTGCACGTCTTCAAGCCCGTTAACCATTTGGCCTGACCCCGAGCCGGTCTACCAGTTTCAAATTTAAATACTTGAGACATTACCGCTTCCTCATCTCGTTGCACGCTTTCCCACTGTGGAATAGTCCATATTTGATCGTATTCTTCCTTGTGAAACTAAATTGATATTAAAATAAATACGTGAAAGTTTCCTTCGTATTTCGTTCGTACTACGATCGGAAATCATGAAAATAAAAGTTTAATTGTTTAATTAAGGTACTGTTATACTGTCCTTTTGGTTAGGACAACCCGTATCCTTTTTCCTGGAGTTTCCCGATTTCTGGTACACAGATAAATCGGTGAGGTACATTTTAAAAGTGAGTTACAATTAAACGAGAATTTTTTTAAAACTTTAACACTGGAAAATTGTGCTTAAGTTGAAATGATGAAAAAATTGATGTCAAATAACTAAGATGTCTTGTGACGAGTGCAAATTCCCAAAATGTCTTTTGGACGACTTCACTGAAAAAAAAAAAATTTGCATACAATATTTAGCTTAGCTTAAAACATTTTTTGATATGGAAATGTGAGTATAATAATAATACTGTTTCCAAAAATCTTGCTTACATGTTACTATAGAAAATTTACTGCAGTTCGGATATACATTAGCACCACAAATAATTTTTATTGAGGCAGCCCTCCTCTAAACACAAAAAAAGTCTACTGTTGACCTTGATGAAAAATTCGTCAAAAATGATTAATTTTGCACACACTAATTACGCATCTGTCTTTCAGATGAGAGGTGATGTGTTTTCACTATTACATGTTGGATATACACACTGTCTAACACAATATTAGCAATAAAATTAATTTTAAAGGAAAACAAAATCACCTGTTTGGTGTCATTGTCAATATATTATGTTGACTTGTCCAAACAGTGTATTACACAGATGAGATGTGTGTTGTATTCCATTACGTAAAACTTGTTGGTGTACACTTCTTCATATTTTTTTATATAACTCACTTGTTGCTGTATCCTTCACAGTTTCATACAAGATGCACTCTACATTATTTTTCTACAAGACAAACAACCACGGCTACCACATTCAATGGGTGAGGTATTTTTTTACTATATTACCTACATTGAATTTTAAACACAAATATGTACTGCTCTAATATTCCTAATATGTTCATATAAAAATATGTACGTGCTTTGTGAGCGAAGGCAACAAAGACAAGCTGAGAAAGAACGCGTCAATAAATGCGGTACGGGGGTGTTCATGCCATGCACTTTAAATTCAAAATGTTTTAGTAAATTAATTCAGATACAATTTTCATGCAATTATTTTTGCATAAGTGATCAAATGAAATGTTTCCAGTTTTGATTAATTACTGGTTCTTAAGGAGTCGGCAGATGAAACATATTCGTTAGAATTGGTTTGTTTGGGTTTTTGATATATATTTATGTTTAACAGTGAATAAATCAACCAGGTTTTTGAAAAGTAATTCGAAACCGTTTTGATAGCAAATTAAAATCGACATATGTTCGTAGAGATTAAATCTTTTAAATTAGTATTAATGCTGGTTGTTTATTATTGAAGTTTTGTAGAATTTCAAAATAATTAAAAAATATAAATTAATACATAAATATTTCCTGAAATCTTAACAATGCTGCTTTTTCATAACTGGTTTACGTATTTCAAAATTTAAATCTTATATCATTGTTGAAAAATCATACAGTTAAATTGCCATGATTCATAACTTGGCTCAGTGGTCTAGGGGTATGATTTCCGCTTAGGGTGCGGGAGGTCCCGGGTTCAAATCCCGGCTGAGCCCCAAAACTTTTTGCTAATTATTTTTAATGCGTTTTCTAAATTTTGTTTTTAAAAGCAATAAAAATAGTTTAAATTTTGAATTTAATTTTAACTAGTTTTTATTTATTTTATAAGTAATATATTTTGAAATTCTCCAATTCATGCTTCTTATAATACAACGTAAATCATTATAGTAAAAAATCAGCCTTGCTTCCGATTGACTTAAAAAAATATTTGCTAATAAAATTGAAACCCTTCATGCTTAATTTAATTGCTAAGTTTGTGTGCATGGTTCATGCATGCAAACGTAGCAACTAATTGCATGTTTTGTTAAATACATGCGTATTCTACGGCAAGAGAAAAGTTCTTTATTTTACCATATGGATCGACATGTTTACGAGAAAGCCAATGCGGGCAACTTGTGCGAAAATGAATTATATGGGTCAGTATAATACAGTAAAACCCTGCGTATGAGAGAGGTGTCTCAGCCAAAAACTGACACGTGAATTTTTCTTAATATTGTGATAACCCGAAAACTAATTGCATGATATAAGTCTGAATACCTCTTTCGTTTACGAAGTCAAGTACAAAAGCATTGAAGGTTCACAAAATATGTTTTCGAGCAGAAATTTTAATTTGCATAGAATTGAGTCATATGGTGTTATAAAACAAGGGTGTAAAATGCATTTAACTCAATAAAACAAAAACTTTCGTAATTTATTCTTAAAAGTATAAACATATGAAGTTAAAACTCTAGCAGCCTACAAATATTTGTTCCTTGTCTTAATTATAAGTTTTCACAAAAGTTTTGGACGACTGTGTAAATATGCACATGAGAAGCACTTACAGTACTTCAATTCGTTACACAAATATCACTAGTTGAGATAACGACCCTTCAATCTTGTATACAATCGAAACAGTATTTTTTAATAATTAATAAAGTATAATGAACAAACAACTCAATCATATAAAGAAGAGAATTATAACTACATATTAAAATAAAATTAGACTTCGAATGACCAAATGAAACCCGTCGGCTGACATCACAGTTGATACATTTTTGTCTAGTACCAAATCGTTTAAAACGTTTATGTAACAATCGTTTTGTCTTTTATCATGAAAACCTCACAGAATTTTCTATTCATATTTATTGCAAGCATTGTTGTATGCTTATTCGTAACACGAATTGATGGCGAAACAAATCAGAATACTGATTTGAAGAAACTGTCAATATTTTGGAAAGTTTTCGACACCTGCATATTATTTATTTCCCGGAATAATGAATCTCTAGACTACATTCGTCATTTGCCACAATATACTGAGCTTAATTTTGTGATCCTCATAGCTAGCAATTCGTCCTTCATTCCACTTGCAACAACTGATAATAAACTTGGTGGCCTTTTTAATTTAAAGCATCGTACAATTTGTGTTGTGGGAATTGTTGAGTCGTCAGAAACAGAATACTTTACTTCAAAAAAATCGAAAAATATTCCTATGCACCGGAATATTTTTGGGTTAACTCGACAACTAGACTACACTATACTTCTGATGTGGAATTACGATCACTCAACCCTACTCATTCCAATATATATGAACGCACGTTCTATAATAATACTGCTTGATTTACAACATGAGCAATTATATGTAGAATGTTTTACATGTTCGGAATACTTCGAAGAATTAGACGAATATCGAAGCGTGCAAACTTTATTTAAGATTGACAAATATTTGAGCACACAAAAAACACATGAAAACTTCCGAGAATTGCTTCTCGCAATAAACTTTCCCATTCTTAAGATAATAGAACCTAGTTCAAGCGTTAATGAATATTGTGCCATTGAAGCGATAAACTTAAAGCCTGCTTCCAATTTTGGACAAATAACAACGTTATGTTACAATGCACTTGTACAATGGATGCTGAACTGTACAACAAGATATTGTTATATTTCAAGAACCGCCCTAAATGACGAACTATATGATTCATATCTTGTGGCCTATGGAATGGAGAAGTATGGTGTAATTTACACGATATTTTACACTTCGAGTAAAATTCAAAACGTGTATGCTCTCCTTTCACCATTTTCCATTCAAGGATGGTTAATTATTATCTCAGTTCTCGGAGTAGCTGCAATTACTCTGTGGATTACAGATGTAAGCTTCAATCCGCTCTGTTGGATGTTGGCCACTGTTATCGAGCAATCTGATGACCACTGGTCGAAAACAAGTAAAGCCAATTGGCTAATAATTTTAAGTTGGTTGCTGATTGGATTTGTTTTGCGAAGCGCATATACATCCAACTTATATGACTACATGTCCTGGAATGTAGAAAATATTAACTTGCCAGGATCCTTTAATGAATTGGTACTAAACTATTCAATGATTTTACTTGGCACATTTGACGCCTATTCTGAATATGGCGGCTTTGTAAGTACTTCTGTAAATTGTCGAGATGACTCTCAGGAAATTATCATGTGCTCTGTTGCAGCAGCTCTATTGCAAAAATGGAGCACTGTGTCTACCCATAATGGGCTGCATAAGTATATTAATTGGAACAAGGTTTAGCATGGGGTTTAGTTTGAAATTTTAACAGGGTTTAGTATGGGGTTTAGTTTGAAATTTTAACAGGGTTTAGTATGGGGTTTAGTTTTCACTTTTAACAGGGTTTAGCATGGGGTTTAGTTTTCAATTTCAACAGAGGTAAATAAATATTGCAAAGAAAAATTATATTTTATTTATTTCAGGTTTCCTGGTTCATCTTTTACTGAATAAAACTATTTATAATAAAATGCAAATGTAATTATAGGGTGGAATTGTAAATATAGATACCATGTAAAAATTAATATTGCAATACTTTACACATAAATGTCGGGACTAATTAAATACAAATTGTTAATTTTTATGAATTTTTCATTAGTAGACCTTCTTTATCATGTTTATAACCACGCAAATGGGATTAACTTGTCATATTATAAACTTGCGAATTCATGTTTCAAATGTAGTTAAGATTGCATCAATTTTTAGATCGGCGTTTTCAAGGGTTTCATAAATAAACGGGTTTAATTAAATTAACGGGTCACATTAGATTAACCGCACGGCGGCTCTTGTTAGCATCTAGTATATATCAAGGGCTTTTGGCATCTAGTAAATTAAAGGGCTTAGAATTGGGGTTTAGCATGGCGTTGAACACATAAACTATAATTAATTTTCGGTTATAAATTAAGTTTTAACTATTGAGGGGTTCAGCATGGGGTTCACCAATTAAGTTTTAACTTTAATAGAGTTTAGCATTAGGTCTAGCAATTAATTTTTAACTACAATGGGGTTTAGCATTGGGTTTAGCAATTAACTTTTAATTGTTGGGTTTAGCATTGGGTTTAGCAATTAACTTTTAATTGT
>JAQFZH010000579.1:0-30236 GCA_034695485.1 Entomobrya nivalis | reverse complement strand
TATCTCCAACATCTCTACCTTTCACTCTCCTTCTCCTTCAGAGAACACAAACCTTGTAGAATATGTTCTCTTTACTCCCTAGTCCTTTTTCCCTCTTGACTGGAAGCTCTCCAGCAGCAGCCCTGGCAACTCTTCGGCTTACTTTACATATTTTTTTTCCAGGCAGCAAGCAAACAAGCAGAAAAAAAACTTTTTATTGCTAATTTCTCCCTCGGGATAGCTTCATTTTTATTGCCACACACTCACATCAGATCCTTGGATCAATTTGCATACAATCTCGTTTTTATCCCACACCTTCCTTTCCTATCATACACCCACATCCACAACAACAGCCAAAACACCCTGAAAAAAACATGCAAAATAAGATTAAGCCATCCCCTTCCCTTTAAAACACTTTGTGCATTCCAACAAAAAGCAAAAAGAAAAGTAGAACGTGAAAACGTGATGGACTGGATATTTGGGGCATTCTGAGATATCCATTTTTCTCCCTTGTACTTTTGTACTTTAACTCATCTCACGTACTTGTTCTCTAGGTCGAGTTTATCCAACAACCTATTGTAAGCTTTGGCTATGCGAATGTAATAAAATATTTCACTAGGATCTCACATGCAATGCCCCAGCCTAGCATTATTTCCTTGTTGTAACTTTATCAAATAAGAACTCTGACTACTACACTATCGTTTCACGATCTACCTATTATTCAAACTTTCTCCTCTTAACTTTTTCCTATCCACCTTCACTTTACTATAATAATAGATGTAAGCACATGAGTAATATGTAGGTTATATGATATCGTAAACTAGCTCTCATTCTCATGTTACATAACTACACAAGCGTAGCGAAAAACTTTTAGCTTTTATTTCTTTTCTCATCTAGTTTGCTCATGCATTATATAAAATGGTGAACGCATCATTAAATGTACTTTACATGTCGTTCCTTCCAAATTCTCTCATGGTTCTTATTCTTTGTTCGTGTTGCCGTGTAGAGAGTTTCCATGCTCCGTATAATTTTTCCCCCACACCCCCTTCAACCACCTTCACCATCACCTCATGTTGTTGTTGGCGTTCTTTGGATGGATATAAATGTATATGCTATCCATATCCATCCACATTCACTTTCTCTTGTGTGCATGATAAATTTTTCAACTTTGAACTTTTTTACAGCATGAAAATCCGTTTTACTCTTATGTTCTCTGTCTGTAAAAAGAAAAGAAAGAAAAAAAGTTGTTGATGTTGTTGCTACTTTGCTGCTACTCTTGTTCAATGCCGCTAGTCTTCTCTTGTTCCTCATGTACTTCTTTTTTCTCTCCTCTTTGAGATATATGATATCCCATTTTCTTCCATGTCTCACACAAGTCTCAAGCCTTTTAGCCTCGGAGAATTAGATTTCTGTTATGTGTAGAATATATATTTGCTACGCTGCTATGATGTTCTCTTGTAACTGTGATGTGGTTAGTTGTTCAATTCAGTAGAGAAAAATTGATGTGGTGTTGTTCCCTCCATATTATGTATGTAAAATATAAACTGTTATATAGCTATCTAAATTATTTATGTATGCCCCATTTTCATATATCATCCAATTATATGGATAAAAGCCCAAAAAATGTATCTATCTACTTTTGTGTATGTATTGATGATAAATTCATGTGTTTGTGTGTCAAAAGTATGTGGAAAATAGTAGCAAAGTTATAAAGTAGTAAATTTTGGTAGATGGAAAAGTAGTTGAGTATGTTGATATATTATGTAAGTAGAAGTTGTATACCTGTGTGTTGTTGGAGAGAAAGGTGGGGTGAAGTGAGATGAATGGGTTGTGGAAGCAAGTGGACTAAATGATGGATGGGATGTGAAAGTTTAATGTGGCTTGTCTGTTTTGAAATGATTTGCAGGACAATGAAGAGCTTGCGATTACACCTGGAATTGGGGAAGAGGATGAGGAGGAGGACGAGGATGAAGACGAAGAAGAAGAGGAGGAGGAAGATGAAGAACTTGTGGTAGAAACGACGACGAGAAATGAAGACATGGACTTGGAAGATCTTGAGTTGTTGATTGACACAAGGTATGAGGGTGAAATATTGGCTACGGTGGAAGCTGCAATCATGGCAAAATGGAGTAAAATTATGGGGAGTGAGGTGGAAGTTGTGGTGAGTCAACTAAGTAAAGCGAAGGAGGGAGGAGGGTTGGGAATAAGTTTGGAGGGAACGGTGGATGTGGAAGATGGGAGGGAAGTGAGACCACATCATTATATTAGGAGCATTCTTTCGGATGGACCGGTAGGAAGGGCAGAGATGCTACAGAGTGGGGATGAGTTGCTTGAAGTAAACGGAAGGAGATTGTTGGGGTTGAACCATGTGGAGGTTGTTAGTATTTTGAAGGATTTACCGATGCATGTGAGATTAGTTTGCGCAAGGAGACCTGGTCAACCACCACCTTCGAGGCCAATCGACACTGCTCAGGACCGCAATGCCTTTGCTGCTAGGGTAAGATACCAAACTGAGGTTTAACGATTACGATATAATTCGTTATAAAATTGCAGCTTTGATTTAAAATGGACATATTGCTTTTTTATAGAACATTTTGGGAGGCAGCCTCCAAAATCTCTTTCAAAATCAAGACCGCCTTGTCAAGGCAAAATCCGATGGCTCATTGGCTTCCACTGGCACGACAAATGCCACCACTGATAACAGCCTGTCCAAGCTAAAATCCCGATCACTGGAACCTCTCACAGGTCTTGCCATGTGGAGTCCAGAACCTCACATAATCGAACTTCCAAAAGGGGAACGAGGGCTGGGCTTCTCCATTCTAGACTATCAGGATCCTATGAATCCTTCAGAAACTGTGATTGTCATTAGAAGTCTGGTTCCTGGTGGCGTTGCTCAACAAGACGGCCGACTCATTCCCGGTGATCGCTTGCTCGCAGTAAATGACACCAACCTTGAAAACGCCTCTCTAGATCAGGCTGTACAAGCTTTGAAGGGAGCTCCTCGGGGTATTGTGAGAATCATTGTGGCCAAACCTTTACCGCTTCCGGACACAACAACCACATCCAACACAACTGCATTTTCAACCGCAAGTCAGAGTCATGACATAACTCCACCTCCGCTCCCCCTCAGCCCACCTCCAGAGTATGACGGCTTCACTAAAACAAGTAGTCCAATATCCTCCGATACAAGTATGGTTGCTACCGTAAAACAGCCCACGCCTTCAACGCCATTATCCTCTTCTTCCAATCGGCCATCACCTGAGCGACCTTTACCAACTGCGCTCAGCCAAGAAGACTCTTCGGTTTCGCCACCCCCTCCAAAATCGTCACCCTCCTCACCAGCCCATGTTCCCACAACCGTGTCATCCCCACAGCCAAGTTTGTCATCTCCAACGCTACCACCGCTGCCAACAACGATTCCACCCCCACCACCCGTAACTTCAGCTGAACCGGATATCCTTTCCAATTCCAATCAAGTAAATATTATTCGTATTTTTGGCATTCCTTCCGCTACCACCGATGATAATGATTGCTAAAAATACAAAAAAAGCATTCTTTTCATCGTTCATATATGTGTCTACTAACCTTTTTAAGTTTATTTTAATTTTCTCTTCACTAGTCTATATTTATTGCATGATTAATTCATTATTTCTTTATCAGTGTTCATCCAAAATAACTAATTTTTACCTCAAAAGATACTTCACTATTTATTCTATTTCTAATTCTACGCTTTAATTTATTTTATGTTAAAAAATAAACAATTTAATTATGTCTCCTTATACGCTCTATATTATTTCAATGTGCATGCATGTGTTTCTTTTTTTACCTATATTTTTTAAGGCCAATTTTCTTACAACTGACTGCGAAAATGGTTCACTAAGCTTATTTAAATTGATTTCATGTTTTACTATTTGCAAGTTTCTGTGTTTATTGACTACTAGCACTGTGTTTATGGCATATATTTTTTTAACAATTGGCATAACTATCATGATGGGTTTTCCTCGTACTCAACAACTATTTTCTTGGTTTGTTTGCTGCGTTTTCTCCCTTTTTCCCTACAAAAACAATTTCTACCATTCCACCACCAAAATTCCTACCAGGTGCCCGGACTGATAGTGCCTGTAGCCACAGAGCGACTCATATCTTCAGCTTCCTATGGGCGCTCCGCTGGATCTTCCAGTTTTGATGGTAGCGACTCCACGGATGGATTGTCAGGCAGTGCCATGGTCTTCCCATCCGCCCTGGAGCACATAGCGAAAGTAAAGAAGTCAGAGGAGGCACTCGGTATTAACGTTGAGTTGGTCGACGAAGGGAAAAACGGTGTAATGGTTACTTCCGTTGCGATCGGTGGCCCATTCGCCCGAGATGGCAGGATCCATGCGGGAGACTATCTGGTCGCTATTAACAATGAGTCCCTGAGGAACATTACAAATGCGCAAGCCAGGGCTATCCTCAGAAGAGCCCAACTCTTCTCCAAGGATTTAAGGTTGTTGTTTTTACCTCTGAGATTTTTTTGCATTACACAATTTGACCGCTTTACACTCTCTTTTTTGATAATACATAATAACAAAATATAAAACCAACCAAACAAGAGTGACGTGTGACGTCTGTTTCCCTTTCTGATCTGCTGATTATAATTGCCATTCCATTTCCATTACGATTGACCAAAAAGTACTCGTTTTCTACTACCAATTTTTATGACAGACACCACCAATCTGTCTAGTCTTTTAGTGTCCGTAGAGACCAATGGTGAATGTGATGGCCAGAATAATCTTGTTACTTGAGTTTGTAGCCACAGTAAAACATACCTAGAAACCAAAGTTGTGTGAGCGTGATTGGTGTGCCTAATAATAACAACTTCATCATGGCAAATTGAGTACGCAAAGTTGATAGTTGAAATCCTTTAGGGATCGTAGTGCCAACAACGTGAAAAGTCTAACGCATAAATGTTTGGGAAAGTCGTAACGTGTTAGCTATATCGTTTTTTATTGGTCTTGTGTATCAGGAATTTATTTTCTCCAAGAGAGAAAAAAAACCTCTCTTATTCTTCATTTGACTGAACTCTGGACTGACTGGAAGTGAGAATCAGAGAATCCAATTCAATAAATGTTATCTGACTCTATATTAGAGTTAGACTTTTGCAGAGTCAGAAAAAAAGAAAAGATAGAAGCCATGTGCCGTCACTTTTTTTCCAGAGGCGATGATAATGGCATTGCTATAACTATTAGCTAGCTTTAGAAGAGTATGGAAAGAATAGCAAGTTGAATTGGGTAGAATAAAAAAAACTATATTCACGTGGGGTATGGGATGGGGGTACTATGGGTATTTTGGCTGATACTGAACAAGACGATGATGATATTCAGTAGGAAAGGGAAGAAGCGGATATAATAATCATCATCGTCATAGCCATGATCACTGCTGCTGTTCACGTTTGAATGACTAATCGGATTAGCACTTTTTTCTCTCTCGATCTTTCCCTCAGAGAGCCAAGTCAGTTTTGTCCTTTTTAAGGCTTCGCTGAATCGGCACTCGGTGGTGTGTGCAAGAAGAAACACAACATGAATCTCCAACAAAAATTATAAAACAAATTGTCTAGAGAGAATAGAGTGGAAGGGAAAAATATGTATATCTTGTAACAGTTGTCGTAAGTCCTAGTCCAAGTTTCAGTTTTCATTTTGGCAAAATGTGCATTTGACTAAATGAGCTGTTAAGAAAAATATGACTTAACAGCGGTGGAGCGGAAGAAACGTATATATTATTCTTAAATTGTTTATTTTTTACTCGAAAGTCTTCTCAAAATATTTCAACAATTCCAGTTACATAAGTTTTCAAAAATAGAAAAAATAGTTTCTGGCTCGGGTAAAACAATAAAGCATAAAAAATAAAATAATAGGCCATTTTTGTCAATGAGGAAAATGTATAATAAATTTTATTGATTAAAATGATTAAATACTATGTGCGTGGTAAAATGTTGCCAAATTGGATTTGTGCCAAAATAATATAATAATAGTAAAGGGACTTCACAGTTAAGTTTTAGACTGTAGTAGATTGAAAATATCCATACAAGAGTAATTTCGCTGCTTTCGTACATACGGTAGCGTAAGATTTTTGAACAAGAGAGAAAGGAAAAGAAGAGAGAGACGCTGATTCATTGTGAAAGGGAAGGATTTTCACTGATTTACAAACTGAGCTGCAGTGGTACAGCGTGTGTGTATTATGTGAACAGCGCGTCTTTTCTACTGTTCTATATAATTCCCCTGTTTGGTATTTCTTTCAGTGTGAGATTAAAAGTTGAAAAGAAAGTTGTGAATGGAGTGTGGATGATAGAAAGCACATTCGTCCAATATTGATTAGGTTTCTTGTGTACTTTAAATTGTTATAAAGCTGAAGAGAATGGAATAGCTCATATAAATGTATTTTTGACAAATTGAAATTTTAAATTAATTTGAGATTATTTTTCTTTTTTCTTGGCACAGTGTATCCTATATCCCAGCATCAGACGCAGAGGTTCACCGTCAAACTCTTGCCATTCAGCAAACAGCAGCGAAGGAGTTGACCTCCTCCTCGACAACGCAGGAAGAAACGAATCGGGAGTTGGGGGAGGAAAGCGTAGTGCAAACTTCGAAGAAGACAGAGACGAGGCAAGCAACTACAACTAGAGTGCACATCACTACTTCTACTCGTTCTTCTTGTAGCACTGTCACTTCATCTACTGCTCCTCTCGTAGTAACCTGTACCTGGGCACAAGTCCAGTTACTGTTCTGGTGGGAGTGGGAGTTGGAGTTGTGATCACAATCCTCTCGCTCTTTCACTGATCTTTCAAAAATGATAAACTGAATAAAATATACTATAAAAAGAGACCACTCTGTTCACACTAGAGAAGATCATGAAGACGCTGCAGGCAGTAGTGCATTCACACTCATATAAATAATAATTAATATACTTTAATTTATTAATTATTTGTTGGGTTTTAAAGAATTGGAAAAAGTTTACAATGGAGATTTTATGTCTATTTGAAAATTTGGGGGGTTTAGGTCGAAAGAGGTCGAAACGGTGAGAACTCCAGCGGACGGGCAAGAAGCTCCTGAGGGCGGAATAGCGGTAGCGGCAGCAGTAGTTACAACTAAACCTGCAACTGTAGTAACCACGACAACCACCTCAATCCCTTCATCGGTAAAATCCTCAATACCCCAGTACAATCCATCACTAACACGAGCCCCCATTCCGTTTGCGAGAAGCTCGGGTGTTCCACCCCCAGTCCCTGCGAAACCGGGATCATCTTCTGCAACAGAGACAAGTACGGTGTTCATAAATACCAGTGAGATTCCAGTACCAGCGGCCACCCAGCCAACGGTTCAAAAACGGGTAGTGACTCACGTGACAATATTCCCGAGTCCACCACCGGATTTGGTGACGCAAATTAGTAGAGTGCAGACAACGTCTGCACCTCCAGCACCGCCAAAACCTGTTGTTACTAGTAAGGTTGAGACTACAACATTAGTACAAGCACCTGAGCTACCACAACCAGAAGTTCCAACGCAACCACAGAAGGCATCGACTCCGCCTCAAGTACCACCTCCTCCGCCAATAACACCTGACGAGTTAGAGAAAGAAATAGAGTCTGTGGTGATACCACCCCCACCTATACCGGAACCCGAGCCAGAGCCTGAACAAGAACCAGAGCCCCCATCGGAATTGGAATCTACATTGTCCATTGAGGATCCCTCTGCGCAAGTCGGAAGTGTGATAAAAAGTGAGCCAGAAGTCAGTTTACACCAGTCGAGCTCTACGGAAATGGTGAATAAAGAGCCCTTGTCTTCGACCAGTGAAAAGGATGCGTCCTCGACACAAACAGCAATTAAGGGAGGTAGCGGAAGTGGAGGGGGAACTGGAGGTGGTAGCAGTGGGGATGAGAGCAGTGCACTTCTTTTGGCAAAACATTGGGGTCCTGAGAGACTTGTACAGGTTCACCGAGAACCTGGCAAATCTTTGGGAATATCCATTGTAGGCGGGAAGGTAGATCTATATAATGCGGGACCTGACTCCGGCTCAGCTATTTCAGGAATTTTCATCAAGAACGTTTTGCTGAATAGTCCAGCTGGAAGAACAGGACAGCTTAAGGTATTTGATGCACAAATTGTCTTCCTACAAAAACTATGACTATAACCATGTAAATTAAATGTGGAACTGAAATTATAGACCGGAGACAGGATACTATCAGTGGATGATGTTGACTTGAGGTCAGCTAGTCACGAACGTGCTGTTGAAGTGATCCGAGCTGCAGGGAATCCAGTCAGGTTCCTTGTTCAGAGTCTAGTTCACTGGGTAAGATGAGACTGTCATATATTTTTTCAATGTTTAGCACTCCATGTTTGTCTTCTGTCTATACACTCTATTTTTCTGTTTCTCTCTTCTCTCTTTTACGCTTTAAAAATATTTAAATGATGGTGATGACCTCTCATGATAACTGTTGGTCGGTGCTGGGCGCTGGGTGTTCACTCAAAATTGCTTATTTCTGCGGGAAATACACAATATGCTCAATACTTTTACTATGCTTCACGACAATAAAATTACTCGACAACTTGACTTCCTCAACAACGTCATATCAGTCTGACGGAATGGGCGTAAGCATTGGGAGTCACGAAGACTCCGAAACTTCCGAACGTTCCGAAGGCACCGAACGAACCCACACGCAAAGCCAAAGCTACTCGCAAACGGTACACTCCACGCAATCCTGTTCCTCCGCAACGTGTACTAGCACCTGTACCTCAACCACTACGGGAACTGGTACCGCTTCCGCCTCCAGAACGGAGACGAATGGAGGGAATAGCGGAAGTGATGAGACCACCTCGATCACACCCAGTCTCAGTCACACAACCATTGCCAAAGGTGAAACACCAGAAGGTCTCGTTGAGGAGGATGAGGAAGACGATGAAGGTGAAGACGAGTCTGAAGTGGAGAATGCCTTTCTCCGGGCATCAAGTCCGGATGAAGGGCTGGGCAGAACGGCCCCATCCCCGGTGACACCAGCAAGGAGTCCTAGTCCCGAAGTGATACAGGTGCAGCCCACACGTTCCTCTTCTTCTAACTCGATTACGCTCCTTTACCAAGCGCGAACCAGACAAAGGCCAGACGATTTCATGACTATGGAGCTTTTCCTCTAAAAAATATAAATAGACCGAAACTCCACTTTTCTCAAATTGCTGAGCTGAATTGAATCTTTTAAAGATTCTGTGAAAACTCCGATCTCTAGAAACGCAGTCAGTCAGTCCCTTACAGAGACATCTCTGATGACCTAGTTGATCAATTCCCTGACATTTGACAAAAAATTTGGTGACGATGATGATGATGATGACTCACACCACCGGACAGCTTTAAAATGAAAAAATCTGCTGGTTGGGTGTTTCCATCAATCACAAAAATCATTTATCAAGCCAAGCCAGAACCGGTATCGAGGTTAGTCGTCTTGTTGCTGTTGTCATTCAACCATTCATAACAATTTTTCTCAACACGGTTTTATATAACTAACAAAAAAACACTGAAAGCAAAGTAATTAACTTACAGTTGGCTATTTTTAGATTTATAGCACTGCTATTACAAAAAATGGCATGGCTGACTTAATTATTTAATAACCAATTACATACATACATTCTCAATCCTCTTTTCCACAGTGTTGATTTGATTGTTGCTAATATACAATTTTTTCCAAAAACAAAGTCACAAAATATATATATCCAATCCACAAAGTAATTTAACTAACCTGCAAAAGAAAAGTTTTCTAACAAAATGAATGAATGAACTAACCTGGTAACGTGTTTTGTTCATGTTTTCATGTTTGACGTTTGCAGTTTTTCATGTATTCATGCTCTGAAGTAAGTACACCTGCTAAATTCTATAGCGCATTGTTTCGCAAAATATTAATAATAATAACAAGCGATCCAAAATCCAAAAAACAAGTAAAATTCTACTAATTTTAATGACTCATTTCATTCATTTAAATCTGTAGTCATGAAGATCCAAACGGCCGCTATAATTGAAACGTTACTTAAAATTGACCTGTATTTTTAAAATGACTTTCATTTTTAACGCTCGCTGCTTTTAGCTTTTAAATTTAACGCTGATTTAAGTTCACTTTTACATGCATTTAACAAAACCACGGAACACAACAAATCAATTCAAAAGATCGCTTGTTTGCATGTTTGCTTTAACATCAATTTATTTCAAATTATTGCTTATTTCAAAACTCACTTGCAAAAAAGTATGAAAGTATAATGATGGTGAATGATTTCTGTGAATAGAGATTCATTTATTGCATGCATGCACAAATTACATGAGAGCACTTTTAATCCCAGAAGAAAATATACACTTTAGGTTAAAATAATTTCAAAATATCGATTTAGTACACAAAATTAAATTGATATTTAATTCAATCATCAGTCGAAACTGAAAATTTACGGACTGAATCATTTTCATAACAAAATCAATCGAATCATGATTCATGACCATTTTTGTAGAGTGCATGCTGTTGCGATGATAATGAGCTGTGTGGTATTTTTGGAGTGTTGCCATTGTCACTTTTCCCCTACACGACTGATGATATAATGATGACCTATGACCCTTGAGCAAAAAAAATCAATACAAATTTCAATTAACTGCCAAGGTGATTCCTTATTCTAAAACTGTCCATATATCTGTCACAATAGATAAACCTTGTCGTACAGAAAGTCCTTCTTTTAAAGTTGTTATCCTCCCACCCTTTCTCTTGGAGGTGGTCTTGGGTGGTTTTCCAAAACAAAAGTTGAAACTTTTGGGTTTGACATAATAAAGTGTGGTGCGTGGCATTTGACAAATAGTTTAATTGGTGGGGTGACATATTACAATAAGAATTTAAGCTAGTAGTCATCAGTCTTCCTGTTGTATTTGTTACATGAATACATTCATTATTTTCACTGCTACTTCACTGAAAAAAACTCATTTAGACTGTGTTTGACCTTAATTTATTTTTTGTCCATGCCAACCAAAAAGCAAAACAAGCAAATGAAACTGAAATTTCAACAAAAAAAACAGTAGATAGATAATATAATTATCGCACGTGTCTTATCTCTGAAAAAGCCGTAGTTATAATTAAGTATTTGTATCTTTAGTACTTTATTTAATTGTCACTGGAATGACATATATATATATTCATAAGTATAGCCAAGTCACCAGTAAATTTATCAATCATTTTCTTTATTCCTGTTCACAATAAGCAATTTTGCAAGATTACAAGAAATCCGAGTTATATAATCATGTGATTTGTCATGCATTCAGTTAATAAAGTCAAAAACACAGGCAGTGTTCTTGATATATATTTTTTGATAATGATGACATAATTGCTCGTGTAGTTTTAAAATTAATAAAAATTAAATGATGGGAATGACGCTTTTTTTCATTATTTTTTTAATATTAGAAAAGATTGATTTTTAATTATAATTTATTTTTTTGGATGATAATGATCAATTCTCTGCTCAGCATTTTATATCAAATTTCAGTTCAATTACTTTCGTAATCAAACAAGTTTGATTGAAATCAAACAAGAGCAATTTAACACTTGACACGTAAATAAAAAAAGGAAAATTTTGGTTTCGATCTTGTTTATGATCCTATTTTTTTGGTTTTGCATTGCAAGTTTCTAAAACGACATAATCTTTATTCGCTATTGTACATAGTAATTTAACTGTATAATAATTTAATTGATAAGGTGCTACAAAAAAAATCTCTTATAATTTTAATAATATATATTCTTTAGCTGGGTGGGTGAGGGTGAAAATCAGCTAGTTTTTTTCATAACTTGTTTTTAAAAAAATCAAAGCTAAAGAACGGGAATAAACTAAAATCCTTGTCTTTTTTCTCTATTTTTTGTAGTAAGTCAGAGAGAGAGGGAGCAGGAAGGGTTGGTTGAGAAAATGAGAAAATGAGAGAGAAAAATATGACCGTGTCACCTACCACCACCACCACCTCCTCATTTTGCCACCCACAAGAAACAGCCACCACGACCACCACGATTAAAATACCGTGTAAACCAAGATTTTCCGAAATGAATTGTAAAGCAATTTCTCTGCATTATTTCCCGAAAAGTCCACAAGTTGGACAAGTATAGATATAGAGCGGATCTACACTACTTCTTCAACCGGCAGTGCAATGGGCAGTCCACTACTTCTTCACTCAACCACACAGCTAATAAATTAATTTAAAAAACCAGCAACAGCAAAGTCTACTGCACAAAAATCTACTAATAAAAGTCCCACCCAAAACAATAATTCCAGAAGAAAAAAATCTCCCATTTCCCAAATAATGTGCTGTAATTGAAAAGTACTATAGACCGACTACTCCAAAAAAATCCATAAAAAAGTTTTGTAGATATGTACAATTTTTGACTAATCAAATTAAGTCGTGTCGTGTAATGATACTTAATAATTATTTAGCTTAATTGTAGTCAATGTTAACTTTTTAACGTTAAGTACATAATTAATCTAGAAACCAACAAGCTCAAGTTTATCTGGTCACCAGAAATCCTTTAAACTTCTCTACACATTTAAATAATACTTATTTAGTTCAATTAACACACTTAAGTCGCTATAAAAAAATTAAATACAACCAAAGCAAATTTTCTCATAAAAATTGACAAATGAAGACATGAAACGGATAAATTATCTTATTTTGAAAAAGGTCATGATGACGATGTAAAATAATCTAATTATTTTTTAAATCTTTGACAACAATACTTTGTGATCAAGAAAATTTGCAATGGTGTATTTAAAAATTAAAGCGACTAGTGCTGTACAGTACAGTATAGAGACAGGGGTAATGAAATTACTAGATATGTTAAAAGCATTATTTATTTAGTATACTGTTTTAAACAAGGTTCTAAAGTTACTAAATGGTTCTAACTTTGCTAAGTCATATCTTTAATAGTTCAACTAGATATGTACATAAAACATTTTGAACACAAGTTTAGGACGTAACGAATTACATCGTTCAAAGAGATTCTAAATTTTACTTTGTCGGTATGTCGGAAATCTGGAAATTATTTGAAAATACTTTTCAAAAACGCTATATAAACCTTCACGTGAGAATATTTAGCACAAAAATTTAAAAAAAGTTTTAACCTTTCATCAAAGCTTGCTTGTGAAGGCTTCAATTAAATTGCTACAACGCAACGTACAAGTATTAATTGAATTTATATAACTAAAAAAATACTAACTCAATCAATTTTGAACAATATTCAATCAATCCAAAAACAGGAAAGCTTTGCCAAATGCCAAATTTTTAAAACTATTTATGGTTACATTATACCAAATTTTTAACAAGAACGATGAGATAATAATTTAAATCAAGTCAGTGAAGCTTAATTTTGAACTGCAGGAGATTCAGGTTTTAATTAGTTCATACGAATTACAATGTTTTAATTCTTACACTTAGTTCAATTATTTTACAATGTGATAAGTAGTCTAGTACAATTCATCATGACTAAAAAAAACCATGAGTAAAATTGCTCTCATTGTAAATTATGCACAGCATATTAACAAAACATGACATTACATTTTAAGCATACATAACAATTGATAACAATACAATAAGAAATTTTAATCCTTAAAACAAGAAAACGTAAACTTTCACTAGAAACGCCTACTATTCAACTAATTAAAAACATTGAATAAACTTGTATATTTACTTTAGGGATTATTATGAGCATTAAAGTTATTATACTAGTTTAATTGGAAAAGCAAAACTGAAATATAATAATAAATGTTTAAAAACTGCACAATTAATATGCAAATTACATACATATACTCAATATAATTGCACATTGTTTTTCATCGTTAATTCGCTTTCAATGTTTTTAAATGTTTGCACTCTCTCACTGAAAAGGGGATGTTTTTGTTTACCCGTTGTTGTTCAACAATTGGCTGGCATTTAAACTGAAAGACTCGATACCGGAAACCGCCTTACGTAAAAATTGACTTTGACTTATTTTTTCTGTTTCAATTTTCTTGACGAACAAACGATCTGTTTTCAATTTCACTGCTTATGCTGCGATCGCGACAATTGCGAATTGCGAGCATTATTAATTTAAACAAAAAATCATGCAAACTTTGAGATGAAACGCTTTTATAATGAAATCGCTTTATAAATAGCATGGATTAGCTGATGAAGAAAAGCAAGAAATTCAAGCAAAGCTGGAAGCTGCGAAAGACGTAGCAACCGCGCCACCATCCATATCTACAACAAAAGCAACCGATGAGGAATCTGGACATTCGTCTGAAGAGGACGATGAGCTTGGAGATGATAATCAGCGTGAGTATCAAGGTAAAATTAGAACGAAAGCGGGTATCGAAATAGATCGTGGAAGTGCTGGACACGTGAAGAAATCCAAGGACTATGACCCTTCGAAGGATGAGGAGCCTGAGGACGAGTTTGGTTACACCTTAAAGAAAATTCAGAAGAGGTGGAACGACCTGGCAAGAAGTTTTGGCGCTGTGGATGGGACTGCATCAGCAAAATTGGTAGTTGCTGATCTGGAAAGGACGCCACAAGGGTTGGGGATCAGTTTGGCGGGTCACAGGGATCGAATGAAAATGGCAACGTATGTGTGTGGAATCAATCCTGCTGGAATCGCGCATAGAACAAAGGCGTTGGAAGTTGGGGATGAAATTTTGGAGGTGAATGGATTAGTAATTCATGGGAGATGCCATCTAAATGCATCGGCAATTATCAAGTCTTTGCCGCACTCAAGAGTCAAGATTGTGGCGTTGAGGAAACCAAGTGGAACGGAAGAGTTGTCGGTGAAGCCTATTATACATTTTCCGGTGCTTTTGAAGAGCGAGGTTGGTATACTTTTATTTACTGAATACATATACTGATTGAACGGTTTAACAATTAATTATTTACATAAACTTGACAGAGTCCGGAAGAAAAGTACGCCAACTACAGAGGACTCCGTGTCGTAAATCTAAAGAAAGGACCAATGGGTTTAGGGATCATGATTATGGAAGGTCGACATGCTGAGCTTGGTCAAGGTATTTTTATTTCTGATATTCAAGAAGCAAGTGTAGCCGAACAGGCCGGTCTTTTTGTGGGAGATATGATTCTGGCAGTAAATGGAGAAGACATGGTGGGAG
The DNA here is from genome assembly GCA_034695485.1 of Entomobrya nivalis. Classification (NCBI taxonomy): domain Eukaryota; kingdom Metazoa; phylum Arthropoda; class Collembola; order Entomobryomorpha; family Entomobryidae; genus Entomobrya; species Entomobrya nivalis. The sequence continues at coordinate 15,096 of JAQFZH010000579.1, read as the reverse complement.
CCGACTATGATCACGTAAATACATACTTAAAATGGTTTTTAAAGTTGAATGCTCTTTTGTAACGATACTGGGTAATCATAATATTATTTTTTTTTACAAAACAGGCCGCCAACACACTAAAAAAGACAGAAGGTAACGTGAGCATTGTCGTCTGTAATGCCTCCAAAGGAGATGATCCAACAAGGAGACTTTCAGCTACCCCAATTCCAGTAGGTGATCATGGAAAAGGAAAGGAAGGTACGTCTCCATCTCATCTAACTCCTGATCGTCCTATTGGAAAAGACGCAGAAAAGCCAAGTTAGTTTTGTTATCATTTGTTCTGTTTTTTAAATTAACTTTCAACTAATCCAATTTGTGTCTGTCTAATTTATTATATGTGTGTTTTCTTTAAATCTTACTTTCGCATTTTCTCAACTGCTTTCGCGTGTGATCAATTTGCATGCATGCTTGGACTCTATTCATTTTTGTCTGTCCATTAACACGCTAATTTTACATGTCTGCTTTTCATGTGTGTGTTCAAAAACTCGAACTGTGACTGAGTAAGTCTATTTTTTCGAAATAAGTTGTTTGAGTTTCCTTCAAACTTTCTGTTTTTTGTTGTTTTTTTTTGCGTGGCAACTTAATAATAAATTTATTAATTCATTCTAGAACTTCCTCCAAAACCATCAAAAATCCCATCCCCATCCAAATTAATTTCTGTAATGACCTCGCGGGTTAAATCCTCTCCAACTACTCCTGTGATTTCACCCACGTCTGCTCCTACTCCTCCCCACCTTGCTGCCCCCATCCCCACTGCTGCGATAACACCTACATCCCCCATGCTTACTGGCCCTGTTCCCTCTGTAATTGTTAAACCTGCAACGCCCTCCCCAAAACTTCCTTTGTCCTCTGCTGCCCATCACCCTCCCCCTCCACATCATATCCTCCCTCCATCAAAACTTCAATTGACCATGAAACCTCGTGCATCCTCCACTGGATCTGCCACAGATGAGCCACCTTCTGATCCAGCCACTTGCGAGATTAAGCCTGGCAGAGAGACAACAATAGAGATAAACAAGGACAAGATGGGACTCGGCTTGAGCATCGTTGGCGGCAGTGATACACTTTTAGGCTCCATCATTATTCATGAAGTATACGCGGATGGAGCCGCAGCAAAAGACAGTCGCCTAAAACCCGGGGATCAGTTGCTCTCAGTGAACAATGAGGATTTCCAGAACATAACCCACACGAAAGCCTTAGCTGCCTTACGCCAAACGCCAACAAAGGTGAAAATGGTCGTTTACCGGGACGAAGCAATTGTGAAGGAAGATGACATGTATGACATTCAAGATGTGGAGCTAGTGAAAAAATCTGGCAAAGGATTGGGCCTATCTATTGTGGGAAGGAAGAATGGAACAGGAGTATTCATTTCTGATGTGGTTCCCGGTGGAATAGCTGAGATGCATGGTGGGCTAATGAAGGGCGACATGATCATTTCCGTTAATGGACACGATCTCAAGAGTGCAAGTCAAGAGGAAGCCGCTGCTGTCCTGAAAACGGTTATTGGACCAATCCGAATGAGAATAGCGAGGTTGAAAGCGGCATCCAGTAGGAACAAGTCAAATGCTTCGACGCCGGCCACTGTACCTGCCACTCCGACGTCGGATAAGTAAGTTACCTTTTTCGTCTCACAATACCCCACGATTGCTATAGCAATACATATCTTTCACCTTTACTTCATAATTACTATACAATCATTCTTCAACTTTCTCTTTGCTTTCTCGCTTTCTCTTTCGGAACATTAAGATGATAAGTTTGGTAAGTCATTTCTTTTTTCAAATTTTTTTCTAAATTGAAATCACTTTTTATGCTAATGCTAAGTACATTATTTACCAAGAACCTATAAATAAATAATATTTTACGATTCCTTCTTCCAGCGTGGATTCGGAACTTGAGGAGAGCGTAGCTGACGACGACATAACTTATAACATTGACAAAACTTCTAGTATTAGCAACATCAGCATTATCACTTCTTCAATATCTTCCTCGTTGTCTAACTCGTCACCGTCACTTCTTAATAATATTTCGACAATTTCCACCTCTATGAATCCCAGCACCACCTCATCTACTTCCTCAGAATCTACTATCATTACCACTAAATCAGCAGAAGAAGAAGAAGAAGACGAAGCAGTAACAGTAACAACAGCTATTAGCACCGCACGCATGGTTACAGAAGCTACTAAAACTACAACTAATGGCAGCAGCAGCACCAACGGGAATAACTCCTCCTCACAAGATCTTCGACGTGTAATTTTAGACCGAGGTCCAGATGGATTGGGATTTTCTATTGTCGGAGGACATGGTAACTTATAAACTTAAGATCAAGCTTTTACTACCTAACTGCTTTCTAAGATAAATTGTCAAGTAAATAACTTGTCATAATAAAATTTCGCAGGCTCTCCTCACGGTAACCTACCAATCTACGTAAAGACAGTATTCGACAAAGGTGCAGCAGTTAACAGTGGCATCAAGCGGGGTGATCAGATTCTCGCAGTCAATGCAATTTCGTGTGAGGGTCTGACTCATCAGGAAGCCGTTGCCCTGTTGAAAAACGTTAAAGGATCTGTCAACCTTACTATTCTTTCCTAATATACTACTTATTTACTATTTACCATTTAATAATATATATTTAAACTAAATAATAACAAAAAATACATCCATATACACAAATTACTTATATTATATAATAAGAATATATCGATATTAAAAAAATGTGTGAAATTTATCCTTTGTATTGTTATATTATATATTCCTATTATAAATTATTAGAATGTTTAAATATTTATGAATTTATTATATAGTTGTACGTATGATTATTACAAATAGTATTTCAGTATTTCTATTTATATTTAACTTAATTCAATTCAGAAATCCATTTTTTCGTCTTTGTCTTCTTGTATACCTCAATTTCAAAAATCAATACAAATCAAAAAAAACTGTGTATACACTGTCACTTCTCTGAAAATACACCACACAGACACCTTACAAAAGTTTTTAAAAAATCATTGCATTATACTTAATTATTACTTATATGCTTATCCAGAAACTGGGATAATATTTATTGAATCATTATTACATTTAGCTATATTCATATGTATGTAGTAGAAAACTTTCAAATTTAGATTATTCTAACAAGAGTTTATAGTTCAATCGTTTAAAAAATGTTCTCATTTGTATATGATGATCATCAAAGCAATATGTTGTAATTTATAAGCAAATGGTGTGATCAGATCAGATCATGATGATGATGGTACTTGAATGTTAATCAAAAAAGCAATGTGAACAATCGGAAAGAAAACAATCATCAAAATTAAAAGGTGTAAAAGAGAAAACACGTAAGAAATAGTAGAAAATAAAATGTCTTGCACGATCTGTCCATCTGAGAAACGTGCTTTTGTCCAATTCTTTATTTTTCATTACGGTCAAACCATGAAGCATACACGATAAAAGCTTGTATTAATATTTAATTGAAGTAATAACTTTTTCCATCTTACTCAAGGCAATAAATTGGAAGGATCCAAACGTATCATGGAGATGGATTTCTTTTCATTTCTTTTACCTTTGAAGTTGACTCTGTTTTACTTCAACTTAACTTTTACACGTGTAATTTCATATTTGAACACCTTTTCAAGAGAATTTTCACTTGCTCATCCGTAAGTTACCCCCGGAAGGATGTCTCATTTGTTCTTCCACGAAATTTGATTAGTTAAAATGAACAGGAAAAGTAGGAAAAGTGAAAAGAAAAGGTAAAAGCGAGCAGATCATATAATAAATCATTGGAGACAGTTTCCCAAGAAAACTTACTTTTTCCACGTGAATTAGCATGATAGCTGGTAGTAAAAAGAAGGACAAGAACTTCTTGTCCTTTTTGCCCTTTCGTTTGCAAGTAATCAAATTTGTTTTCCTGTGTTATGCCACCATTTGGAAATTTGAATAGTACATTAGATTAGGAATAGTACAGATGTGTCCTTGTCCACAGGAACATAATATGATTTTGTTTAAAATATGGAAATGGAATACAAATCCCATTATACATGATCAGGATGTCATCGTCATCGTTACCATCACCACAGTTTTCAGAATAGAGCAGACCACAGTTCTCATGTAGACCATTTGCAAGGTAAAAAGCAAATGAAAGTCTTGCAAACGGTTCACTGCCTTTGGCAAATGAAATGGCAACAGAAATTGGCTAAAATGAAAGTAAGAAAATTTGGTATTTCTCCCACGTTCGTCTTCTCTACTGGATCATCGAACATCCCATCCTATTCTTCCAGAAAGAAAGCATCTTCATTTCCAACTCAACACCTAGAAAAACAGTAAATGTGTTTTTCTTTCTTAAAACTTGACTTGCTTTTCTTTCTGCTTGAAATCCCTTTACATTTGGTATTTCTACTTTTTTGCTGAACAAAGACCAAACTGCTTCAGGGGTAAAGTGAGATTATTATCTTGACAAAAAGTTCCAAAGATATTTTTATATTTTGAAATTGAAACTTTGCATCAATGATAACGATGACAAGGAACTATTTCTTACAACTAAATCCGCAGAATACATATAAATTACATAGTTAACTTTTCTTGAGATAAAAATATTTTCCACCTTCTTATTAACATTACAACCTGCTCCCCATGAAAAAGCAATACATTTTTGTACATTTTCTTCCAAAAGTTGTTCTCCTTTTAGATTTGGAACAACAACACATTTTCAGTTTTAGCTTTTTGCTCTCATAACTTTTATGCGTTTTTCTATAATTTTCATGTGTTTGGTGTCTGGAATTTTCTATATACTTGTTTTTACCTTTAACCGTCACATTTTGGCATAAAAATCCTACTAAATGTTTCACCATCAAAGCAACCACCACCATATCACCACAAGACACACAATTTGACTTGACTTTGGTTTCTCTCTATTCACCATACCACCATCATCATCACCACCGCCGGCATTCCTCATTCCAGTTTAATGGTGAAAGCCACTGACTTGACTGTTTGTTTGTAGGTTAAAAAGAGAGTAGAGTAAACTTAATGCATTCTCCTTGTCTTTCTCCCCCTCTCCCTTGTGGATTTTATGTGTTATTCGCATTTCTCTAATTCGGCATGTTTGACTTGATGCGAGGATGATGACGATGATGGCATTGGTGGCAGCAGTAATCAATTGAATAGATAAAAGCAGGTAGCTCACACAGCTCACTCACGCCACACACATACCTACAGACAGTGTATACACAGTTAGAAAGCAAAAAGAGAGAGAAAAAAAAACTCACACACTTGCAAAGTTACAAACAAACCGGAATAATTTCATTACATCACTCCTTCCACTTTTAGACTTACAAAACTACCTAATGTACATATAAAACCATGAAAGAAAGTTTTTACTCATGCCATTTGGTTTTCTCCCCTTTTACAACCTATCTGTCTCCTTTGCTTTCTCTCTGAAAGAAAGAGAATATCAACATTTTCGTTTGAACAACGGTCGCAGTCACAACAACAATTCGCATTAGGTTTTTTTTCTTGAATGCATTCTACATATTCTCTCTTTGATGGACACACTGACTGTGTAGTTTTTTATTGATTTGTATATATTCTCGCATAATTATGAGTTTACTAGCCTAACAAGAAGCTTGTGCATAGAAAATAACAAAACTAATAAAAAATATATTTGCTGAAACGAGTAACTTAAGAATCATGATAAAGTAAGCAACATTTTTTACCATTACCTCCAGCTATTTTTGTAATTACGTAAAAAGAAGGATACATTCTAAATAATTTATGATAATCCATCAATCAATTTTGTTGTTTAAGTTGTCATTGTGGTAGGGTTGCATAATAGATTGTCTTTTTGGCCTTTTGGTCTCATGGTTTAGAGAAGTTTACAGTCAGTGAGTAGGTTGGTCTGACTGAGAAGGGTTGTGTTGTTACAAAAGTGAACGAAAAGTTGACATTATACAGTTTTAAGACGAAAATTTCATTTTACTGGCAAGTACTTAAAAACAAATTTTAACAGTATTTTACGAAAATGAGTAAGAAAGCATGGAATTCGAGGAGATCGCCAGTTTATTCCAATAAGGGAATTGTGTCATGTACACAGGTAAAGAGAACGAATTTTATATGCATTTTGACTTATTTTTATTTCTATGGAAATTATAATTGTAAATTGTTCGAGTTTTGGCCAGCCTCTTGCAGCACAAGCTGGTGTCCGAGTTCTTGAAGCAGGGGGAAATGCGGCTGATGCCGCTGTTGCGGTGGCAGCAGCGTTAAATGTAACGGAACCTTGCTCAACTGGTAAAAAGAATTAACATTGGTTCAAAAAGGATTTTTTTGTGCTATAACTTTTCCTGTGTAAAACTTTTCAGGAATCGGTGGGGATGTATTTTGTATGTTTTACGACTCAAAAACGAAACAAGTTCGAGGTCTTAATGCCTCGTAAGTTCAAAAAATAATCATTTGTGGCTACTGCATGTTATAAGGAACGTTTTCTTTCACAAATTGGACTCATTGGATATTTTAGGGGACGATGTCCATCTGGCCTTAATATTGACATGTTCGAAAGGTTGGGTTATACTGAAACTCAAAGGCCTCCATCCACTTCACCCTTATTCATTACTGTTCCTGGGTAACAAAATGACATTACTCATCATTTTGTATACTAACTAGTGTGACTATTAATTTAAACATGTTTTTCTTTTTATGAAATCAGGGCTGCTTCCGGTTGGTGTGACTCTCTGGAACTCTTCGGCAGTAAAAGCTTAACTTTAAATGAAATTCTCGAGCCTGCCATGATCCTTGCCGAGATAGGCTTCCCAGTCAGTGAGCTCTGCGCTTTAGAATGGGCTCAGAGTGAACGTCTCCTCCAAACCGCCTCTCCAAATGGAGATGAACTCCTCCTAAACGGCAAAGCTCCAAAAGCTGGTGAAATTATGAAAATGCCATATTTAGCGCAAACCCTTCGTGAATTGGGCGGATACGGCCGGGATGGGTTTTACAAAGGTCGCGTAGGACAAGAAATAGTGAGCATTATTGAGCAAACCGGTGGCCTAATGAGCTTGGATGATCTACGAAGCCATGAAAGCACTCAAGATCCTGTAATCACGACAAACTATAGAGGTTTAGACATATTTGAAATGCCACCAAACGGCCAAGGAATCACTGCCTTACTTGCACTCAACATTTTGGAAGGTTTTGATTTATCTCAGGTGGAACACAACTCTGCTCAACATTTACACTATGTAATTGAAAGTCTTCGATTGGCATTTGCCGACACAAACGCGTTCATAGGAGATCCCAACTTTGTGCCAAATATTCCTACAGAAGAAATGCTAAGCAAACGGTATGCTGCTGAGCGAAGAAAGTTAATAAATCCACAAACGGCCATTCCTAAAATTCAACACGGTTATCCACTTAAGTCTTCTAACACCGTATATTTCTGCGTTGTAGACGCGTACGGAAATGCATGCAGCTTTATTAACTCCAATTATGAAGGTTTTGGTACGGGAATTGTGCCACTAAGGTGTGGATTCACGCTACACAACAGAGGTGCTAATTTTTCTTTAGATAGAAACTCACCAAATGCTCTACATCCTGGGAAACGACCATTCCACACAATTATTCCAGGAATGGCATTGCAAGACGGAGAGTTATTTGGACCATTTGGAGTTGTTAGAGGTTCCATGCAGCCGCAAGGTCATTTGCAAATTTTGAGTAATTTGGTGGATTTTGGGATGAATCCACAAGAAGCTTTGGATGCACCCAGGGTTCAAATTGATGAGGGGAGCAGTGAGGGACGGATTTTATTAGAGGATGGGATACCATCCCAAGTTAAAGATAAATTAAAATCGATGGGACATCATAGTCCAATGTATGTGAGGGGATATGACAGAATGTATTTTGGAAACGGACAGATTATCACAAGGGATACTGAGACGGGAGTTTGTTGTGCAGGAAGTGATCCAAGAGGGGATGGTCATGCTGTGCCAGTTATAGGTAACTTTGTTTTGAAATGATGAAAGCAGTATAGACATTAATTTTCTATGCAATATTATGTTAGTTGTGTCTATTGTGTTGTCCTGTCCATGTCACCATGTTTCATTGTCAAAGTTCTAGTTTCAAAGTATTAAAATACAGTAATTTAATGCGAGAGAAATATTTGTGTTTGTGTGAAAAATAAATCGAAATGTGTAAAATGAAAAGTCTAAGTGTGTGCATTTTGTGTTGATTTCTAGGTGGTAGTAATTCCTTTCGCATGAAATCAAACTCCTCACTCATCAGGTTGGCTAGGGGTTTCACTTGAGCACAACTCAAAAAAGCACAACAGTTAGTAAACTAATGGAGGTTACGGTAGTTCAATGGATATATAAAAATTAAGACCTGTGGACATACTTTCGGAGTCAATTTTTGTATAAAATCGTCAGTACTACTTCCTTTGGAGACAATATAACTTTAATACCAAGATTAAATGTCATGAGTTCATACTTAAGTTATTTGAATTGTATACGGTACATATATATAAATTTTAGGTGTAGTAGTAGCGAAAGTTTGATATTTTAAGCTTTTAGTAAATTTTGGATGGTCTCGGAAAACAGAAAAATTAGAAAGATGTCAAAGGAACAAATCGGAAACCAGAACAGTATACTATTGATGGAGCATTTTTAATTAACTCAATCTAGAACTCGGGGAGAATTCACTGATAAATTAAGTACACCTGTGTGTGCACCTTAAAAATATGAAAATAAAGTAATTAATTTGATTGATTGATTTGATTTAAGTTAAGCTTTTTGAATGCATGATACACTTATTAAAAGGCTTTCACCAACACCAAAGAAAGTAAGCATTTTACATATTATAGTAAAAAATTGAAAACAAGTGCAATGAAATGAAATTAGATTTTAGTGTTTTCTGAAAGTTTTTGAGTGTTTTCACTTGCTGGAATCGCGCTATTTTTTTACTATAAATAATGATCATTATGATCAATAATTAGATTTTTCTAAATCATCACATACCAAGAACTAATACTTTAAAACATCACTGACGGCACTGACTCATTCTGTAAAATCATATTCATTATTCACGATATGGCATTTCATCACTTCGGGTTAGTTTGAGATTTTCATGTAATATCAGATTTTAAGAAATTGTCACATATTCAATATTATACGAAATGAAAAAAAAACTACCATTACTATTACTACTTCTTGACAAAAGAAAATATGACTTTAGCGAACCAGTCGTTAATACCTTTTCTTAATCAGTCAGTGGCAAGCCAAACAGTGAAGTCGATAACATACCTTGATACCAGCAACCAGAAGCAGAATTGATGCCATCGTCATTCCAATTCCATGTCTGGTTAAAAACTTCTCATTCTCAAGTGATTAAATAAAATGTATCACGTTGCCCCAATGAAAGTTGCATTGTCTCCAGTCTCCACGTATTAGATTCTTCCAAATTCTAGGTTTTTGCTTGTCCTGCGATTTTTCTATTGACTTCACTTACTCGTTTAGGCTTAAAACTTAGTATTGTTGAAAATCACTGGAGATCCCAAAATGACTGCAGACGAATTTTAACGAGCTTCTACCAACTTTGAATGAATTATAATATATTTACCATATATATTGAATTTTGTAATTTTAAGTGGTTTCAGCCTTGGGATTAACAAATGCAGGTCAGGATTTACAATTGGCATCATCATCATTGCGCATTAGTATTTTTATATTGACACTGACAATAGTGACAATCAAGTAATAAGAAACTATTGATAAACATGTGCATGTAAAATTCTGTAATATATCATGCCAAAGCCAAGTCAAAATAGCGCGTTTGTCTATCTGGCAGCATAGCACATAGTTTTTAGCTATAGATAGAACTCCAGGAGCTCCAACAACAACAATGCATTTACTCATCATCAAAAACAAAACACAGCTGGGACCCTGTCATCGTTGCGTTGCGGTTACATTCTTGTGTTCCCAAAGGAACCATTAATTAAAGTGTTAAAGTGGCAATTGTTATCATGTGTTATCTTGTACAAATTTTAAGTTAACACTGATAGTATTCAGCAGTTGGCTTTTATGAATGAAAGCTCTGAACTTTTACATTTTTGGTGGTGTTTGTACAATACAATTTAAATAGCAATATTTGTAGTGTGAGAACCAAGGGGGAACGTGTATTAAAATCATAAATCATGGCATTCAGTGTTACCCCTTGTCCCTCCGTGGGGACTAACGAAAGTTTGTACTCCCTCAAATGGAATCATTATCAGTCGTGCATGACCTCTGGACTGGTAGATCTCCTTAACGACGCAGAGTATTCCATGACAGACGTAACTTTAGCTTGTGAGGGACAGTTTCTTCAGGCTCATAAAATTGCACTTGCAGTTTGCAGTCCATTTTTTAAGCAGTTTTTCAAGGTTTGTATTTGTGCATGTATTTTTTTTCTATTTGGGTTGTACATACTATTAAGTTGTAAGATAAATATTGATCTTCGTCCTATGTATTTTAATTTATATTTTTGTAGATGAACCGTGTTGAAAAAGCTGGAGTCACATTAATTGCTCTAGCGAATGTGAAATTCAAGGATCTCAAAAACATAATTCAGTTTATTTATAATGGAGAAATTAATGTCAGCAATGATGAGCTAAGCAGTTTCCTTGAAACAGCAAGTTTCTTAAAAATTCAAGGATTGACGAAATCTTATGTATTAAAAATCTATTCTATTCCTAATCCCTAATCATAATCATTGTTGATTTGTTGATCATTTTACTTGAGTTTCAGTATTTAACACTGTACATGTGCATTTTATATTTTCAGGAGGCGAACCAGGCTAGTCAAACTAAAAGACCAAAATCCGAATCCTTCAACTTCACACCAGCGAAGCCAACACCAACTCATGTTGGAATGGGAGTGACTGTGACTCCAACTCCAATAGCAGTTCCTGTGGTAACGGCAACTACTTCTCAGTCGTTGAGCCGTCCCCATCCAGTAAGCCTTGATCAGACGCTTCCTGTAAAAAGATCTCGAATGTCAGTCACTCCATCAACCTCCGTGTCCGTGTCAATTTTATCCCTACCTCAAGTAGAACCGGAGATTCCGCCTCCCACCACAAACATTCCACTCCCATCTTCATCATTAGCCGACTATTCTTCTATGCACAACGAGGATGAAGAAGACGAAGAGGAGGAAGAAGAAATGATAAGTATTGACATGAAACAGGAGCCTATTGCGGTTTATTCATTGAATGACGATAATTCTCAAGTATATAATGATGGAGATGCATCGATAGGGTCTGAGGGTATGGGTATCGAGGATGATACAAGTGGTGAGATACAATTTTAATTTAGACTTAAACCCGTAAAACTTAGACTTTGTCCAGACAGACACGTGTCAAATAATTCATTCCAGAAAATATGCACTCTGTTTTTATAATTTATAATCTATTTTTGTAGGACTAGATTTTCAAGAGCTCGGCTATCCGGATATGCAATTTAATGAGACCTCTGAACCGGCGGGATCATCGATTTCTCGGGGAAGACCACCAACTAATCCAAATCCAGCAGGTATTGTAAAACATTTTTTTAAATTATTGGTAGCAGTGTCTTTTCCTAATAGTGTGTAGTGCTTATATGCTTAGGAATAGTAAAGGCAGTGTTTAAGGTGATTTTTTAAAATCCACGAGTAACTTTAGATCTTGAGATGATTGACATTGGATTTTTTGAAATGTTGTAGCTGGAAAATGCAAAAAATATTGCCAACCAAGAACAGTTTCCAGAACTAAGTGTTACAATTGTAAGGAATTTGTTTGCGCAAAACCGACTTGTCGTCGCCGGGTGCGAATTAATTTGAATGGTTTAATGACCCTTATCAATGTTTGCTTAGACTGTGATAAGCTTGTTGATGGCATCCCGGTTAAAGTCGATTCGATCCGTGATTAGTCAGAAAATCACATTTAAGCGATTTTTTGTAATAAATTGCTCAAGTAGCACAAACGGGCTGAAGAATTTGTCATGCATAATGTACAAAAAAATGTAACCGAAATTGCTTAAATTGTACTGGTTGAATACGTTACATTAAAATGGCTATGACTATTGCCTTTCAAAATTTAGTCTACAACTTGAGTTAATTTTCACCTATGTATTCAAGTCTTTACCTATTGGCTTAAGTTTAATCATTAATTACAAATTACGTCTTGGTAATTATATACTATGAATTTTTATGCTGTGGTGAGGTCATCCAGACTCTGCCAGACAATAGCCCCGAATCGTTTTGTGTTCAAATATTTTTGATTTGCGACATGATGCAAAAGGAGATAATGAGCAAAGGCAGGGAGGTGATAGGCGATGCATATTCAAAAAAAGGTCTCAAATTAAAACTAACTTTGAAATAACTGTGAACAGTTGCAATGATAAATACAAATACGGCACACTTCACAAAAAGCTTTAGTATTTTCGTGCCGGAGCTGGAATTCTCTTTTTCTTATTTATATATTATTGGTCGTTTTTTCGGAATTGCAGTTGATGTGCATTCACTCCCGAACTCAACTAAACGGAAATATGAGATTGGATATTGTCAAGTTGGCCCTGGTTGTAAAAAGCATGCAAGATTAAGATGCCATGGTTGCCATCAATTTGTTTGTGTCTCAACCAAGTGTCGTGTCTATTATAAAGACGAAAATGGTACAAAATTGCTTTTTTGTAGGATGTGCAAGGAGTAATTAAATGTGACGAAAATCTATCGTATCCCACATACAAGTCTTTATGCAGTATTTTTTTAGCATTATCACTTAATTATGGTAATGATTCATCCATGTTTGATACTTTATACATTTTGTTTCATTGCATTTCTCTTTTATTACTTTAATTGTCACTTAAACTCTGGTTATTACAGAGCTGAAATCTGTCCATCCGTCTGTCTGTGAACACGATACGATAACTCAAGAATCGTTTTTCATTCTCAACAACAATGACCAGCATAGCTGTTACTACACCACACGCCGCATTGTTTCAGCTCCGTAGTTATAACCGCTATTACAGTGGGCTTATTATGAAGGCATAATGTGGTATGGAGACACGGTTAAAGAGCTTTTTGATAGTGGAGGAATTTAAAGTGAGGTTGCTGACTCCTAAGAAAGCCATTTCATTATTTAATTTTCAGTTGTCAGAACCGGAAAAAAGCACGACAAGGGACAAGGACGCTGCTTCCTTTGCCCTAACCCACTTGTTGCAAAGAGAAAGGTTTCTAGAACGAGATGTCACGGCTGTAAACAATTTGTTTGTGCCACTCCAACGTGCCGAGTTAATGCTAAAGATAGCAATGGTGCATTGTTACCATTTTGTAGGAATTGCAAAGGGGGATTTTCCTAATGGATTTTTGAGGATAAAACATGTTTAAGTTCATTTATAAATTGAGTGAAACACACCAAGCCTCAAATCAAATGGTCATATGTATGAGTACAAATTGAAGTCGTCACATTAATTTGATTAAAACTAAAAGTAATGCTTGAAGTGCAGCAACTAGTAGCTGTAGCTTAACAATCAATTCCATACCGCATCCAATGTTTCGCGACAACTGATTGATTATATTTCGTTTCTACAATTTCAGTTGTCTCAAACCAAAAAGCCAAGGGGCTATGTGCTACTTGCCCTAAATCGAAAAGAAAGCATTCAAGAACAAGATGTCATGGATGTGAACGATTTGTATGCGCCACTCCTACTTGCCGTGTGAAGTTGAAAGCTAATTTTGGGAAGCTATTAAATTTTTGTAGAAATTGCGCTGAAACAGAATAAAATTGTCAGAATTATTTTAATAAGTTAGAAATAAGATGGTTAAGAATAAATAAATATATGCAAATAACAAATGTATGACATAAATACAAAACAGATAAAGTGATACAATTTACGCATGCTGCCATTTGATAAAAGTGAACTGTACATCTGATATTTTTTCATGTTAAAAAATTAATTCAGTTTACTGTAAGTTTTATAATTTTTACGCAGTTGTCGATCCTTCTACGTCGCCAAAAAAGAATTCCCGTCGCGGTCGATGTCAATTTTGCCCCCTATTGCCAGGCCAAGCAAGAAGAAAACGAGCTTCCAGAACAAGATGTCATAAATGCAACCACTTTGTTTGCGCTAATTCAACTTGTCGAGTAATACATGACATCTGGAAGAACGATGGAACATTCACAACAATTAATTTATGTGTGAATTGTAGTCCTAATTTTAAAGACAGTGATATAATCGATCATTAATATTTCAAAAAGAGAAGCTTCGGTCCTAAAATTGTATGTGAAATGAGCAATAAAATATCGCAACGAATTTAAAATTAAAGCCATGTGTACTTTTATTCCACGCTATTGTTTCCAGTTATTTTGCTTAGCAATTGATTGTAAAAAATCATAAAAAAATCTTCTTCATAGTCACCATTCACTGTAGTTAGCTCTAGTGTAAAAATCATTTCGCTGCTCTTTTAACAACATGCTAGTCTTTATGCTACAATTACTATATGTAGATATTAAAACAAATGACAATTTGTTGTTTCTACACATCTTTATCTGTTGTACAAATTAGGAAGAGGAAGGCCGACGTACAGTTTTGGGGAAGATCAGGAGCATGGAGAAAGTGGAGAATATTTCGATGAGCAACAACAGACGACGAGATATTCCTGTAAGTGTGGAACCACATTTTCTCAAAAGGCTAGCTTGAAACGTCACCTTGTTGAAATGAAGAAAAAGGAAGTACTCAAGTGTGATGGTTGCGGAAAAAACTTCTACCGTCAACGAAATCTTAGACGTCACAAGAGGTAAGCCCATAGTGTTGGAAGTTGGAATAATGTAAACTTTTGCATTATGTAGTACTTATATACTATCAACATTAACGTTAACCTGATATATTGTCAACTGTGTTTTTAAAACAGGGACAGCAAGCAATGCAGTGAAATGTCCATGCTCTCAGTCTCTACGATGTACTCTTTGGAAGCTGCGTCAGAAATGAAGACAAATTAATTTTGATATAAGCCCTGCTTTGAAGCAGGCTACCCATGATATTTTTCCTGTAATAACTAATCTGACCAATAAAGA
>JAQFZH010000578.1:0-30237 GCA_034695485.1 Entomobrya nivalis | reverse complement strand
AGTAACACCTCTATTACAAGTTAAAATTTAGGTTAATTGACAACATCAGTTTCAAAGTTCAAATTGAAAAACAACTGCAAATCAATATGTCAGACAGCCTTACGAACGGACGTCATCTCATTATCATGATGGTTGTATTGTATCTCTGTACTTCATAAACTTTGTGTCTGTATTATCGACACACAACAGTTGCTGAAATAAAACTATCAAAATCCATCAAGATAAATGTTGTTCATCCTCTTCGGATTAACGTTACTGACACGAACGCTACCAAACATGCAGCCCCCACTGGCCCCACCGCACCGCTTGACTGCATCCAACATTTGTACATTGCAATAATTTGCAGTTATGTGATGATAACGAAAGCATTTTTTTTCTGAGAGGTGTAAACTGTTCATGATAATAAGATTTGTTTAATAAAAATAGAACGTAAATTTCTAATCCCGAGATAATTTAAAATGCAGAACGAGAGCCTGCAAAAATAAAATACTGACGTTCTTTAGTTTTTTAGTGAACGTGACGGGGTGAAGTGATACGATGGACAGTAAAACAGAACATAAAGTCTTCTTTGACATGTTATCATCTATTAAATTGATGTTTTTAAAGTTTATTCATAAAATATTCTACTCCTGATTTCCAACGAAAATTTATTCTCATCGTTTGCCATAAATCTGTTAAAAATATATAATCTCACATAATATTATAACTTGTCAATCAAAGCCTAGCCCCAACCAAACCACCAGCCCAAATACCATCACATCATCTCACTCTCTTCTAAATTATCATTCTTTAGTCAAAAGTTATGGATGCAACACAATATAAATATTTTTTCAGCCCTATTCAACTTAAAAATATTTTAAATGATATCAACATCAACAACTGTGTAGCAAGCATCATCACGTCCCCTAATATTTTGACGCTGCGCTGTTTGTGAGGTGATGACCATTTTTACCAAGTAATACCATGCAACTATGGTCATAAAAGTGCCAGAGCATCTCAAAAAAATATTAGTCATTCGTGTGGCGCTTCTGCTCTGAACAAGAGTCGTAAAAAGTGAATTTTTCACCAGTTCATCGTTTTTAGTTTTGTTACGTGCTATCAAGCGTTTTTTTGTGATCGTAAAATTTTTGAAATTAGGAGTACAAATTCATATTGCATACCATTGCATTACATATAGTGAGCAGAAAAATATTATGTGTGTAATGTCGATGGACTATTGAAATGGAGAAGTATCACCATCATCATCACTAGAGTCCTGTAGTGTCTTATGTACTTATTGTTAGAGAAGTAAGTGAGTCGTGATCGCTCATTTGAACTGATTGTTCCTCTTTTTCATCTGCATCTTTAAGACTAGGCAAGTTCTCTGTTCTCTACAATACTTAGGTATATCACAAATAAGGAATCCGCAGAACCTCGCCTCTTCTGAGTTTCTGAACTGAACTGGTATGGTATTCATATCATCATCATAAATAGCAGCTCAGAGAGCAACGAAAACGAAGTGCGTTTAACAATAGTCGTTCGTTGCATAAGCATTCAAGCATTCCATTCATCTCATCTATGCAGCAAGAAGACGTGGAGGATCGGCAGCAAATGATGACTCAGAGGAACTTCCTTCGAAAACAAGTGATTGAGTACAGTAAGTACCTGTTTGCTAGCATGCAATTAAAGTGTTAGAAATGTTAGAAATGCTTTACATGTTCCATTTTATTATCGGTTATAGTTGTAAGCTATATAGTTTTGAAATTCTCACTTAAATTTTTTTTCTTTAGCTTATTTTAGTACATGTTCCCTTCTAAAATATTTTTTTTTGTGTAAAATAAAACTCAACTAACTAAACTAACATGCTTGCTCATTAATGTGTTATGTTATGTCGAAGATGATATTTTTTGTCCGTTTCGCAAGAATACTAGCAGAAATGTCATGCGATCATCATCATTTTATAGCCTAAACATAATTATCACTAGCACCATCAACAAAAAAGATAATTATCGTTAAACCATTTTTTACTGCTTTCTACATTTATTTTACGCTATTAAAGCTCTGATGTCTTACCCTCTTAATAAGACTAGCAACTAAAATAATTGTCGAAAAAAACATTTTGTACAAATGCTTCAGTTTAAGTTTATTATCGGATGCGTGGAGTGGTGGAGTGAGCGATTCTCTCTGCTCGGATCAGTAGCACAAACGACGAACCATTTTTGTACAGATCCTGTTTTGCATCATAAGTTGTGTTAATACTCCTCTCTTAGCATTCTCTCTTCAGCAACTATAGGTCCAACCAACCAACCAGTACGTAAAATAGTAAGAGATGATGATTATTGCCCTACGATTACCTCTTTTCTGTGTCTCTTTCTTGCAAAGAAGAAAAATATACTAATATAATGAGCATGTACCAGTGTTGAATATGCTTGTAAACTTGCAAGCATTTTACATTTTACTGCAAGCATATTAATAATATGTGGAATTTCGGGTATGCTTTACTTTGTGTGTTGTATAGTTAGTTTGTAGGATATATACATACCATCATATTTATCATCATCATCATCATTTATCAAACAAAACTCATGGATGCGTGCATGTGTTTATTCTTGTAGAAGAGCTGAACGGGTTAAGAAAAGGATGTGAAGTGAGTGCAAAAGTACACAATCAGTTGGAGCAAGGAACTGTAAAATGGATTGGAACAATCAAAGGCACCTTATACATTGGAATAGAATTCGTAAGTAAAACGATCCGTGAATAAAAACATACGCAGTAGAGTTGCTGTTTGGTGCAGTGCGTGTTTTTACAGTGCAGGTGCAGGTGTACACAAGTACAAGCAATTAAAGTGTTTCAGCAGAAACTCAAGTATCAGTGCATTCAAATTCATGTCTATGAAAAACTGATATAGATATTTTGAAGGAGAATAATGTAATTTTTTAAAGAGAAAATTAACAGATAGATAGCTTTGTACAGTAAAAAATATATACAAATCCACGCATGCATTAAATTCCACCTGCTGCCCCAGCGTACTTACTGCTTTGATGAGTAAGCGCAAGTCAGTGAGATAGAATAGTTATCAAAAATTGTTTGTGTTCGTTTTTGTTGTTGTTTTATGTATGTCATGTTGCCGATAAAGGAGAGACCAGTAGGGAACCAGTTTCCAGAGACCAACGGAGCTGCACCATTCCCCTGCTCGCTGTCTCACAGTAGACTTGTCTTTCCAGAGAATGTGAGAACACGAAGTAGAAATAATATCATGGACTACCAGCATCAACATTGTCATCATCGAAATCCTCATCATCATCACCATCATCATCCAAATCAGTCTCAGGATGACGATAACTATTTGCTTCGAAGTGTATCAACATCATTTTCATGTTTGGGTTTGAGTGGGAGTAGCAGTGACATCGGCACTGATACGGACACAGAAAGTAGTGTAATGAATCAACCAAGTTATATTAAACATAAAAGTGTTGTCGATATCGGTGATGGTGATAATAATGATTCAGGATTTTTGTCAACAAATTCATCATCACGGTTGTCATCCTCATCCAGTCCATATTCTGATCAAGCTATTTATGCTAATGCAGAGATTTGTGTGGAACAAATGAACGATTTTGATGAAAAGTTGGCACTATTTTATAAATTGTGCTCGCAAACCAAGAGGTTGATCAAGGAGTTTCAAGTGAAGTATGAAGGTCTTGTTGTGAACTTCCGGTGGGAAGATGTGAGTGCTGCAGTGAATCTAAATCTTGAACGACTGAAGACGTTTCGGGGCGAAGTGAGAAATCAGCTAGCAAAACGCTTGGAACAATGCAAAATGGTAAGTCATAACTTTAATGCATAGTCTCATTAATTATTTTGTAATTTCTGCCATTTTTAACGGTCTACCTATATGCATGAGTTGTACAAAATGATCTTTTATTTTGCAAAAAAAACTAGGAATATCAATCAATGCAAAGGCATTCGGAGTTTTTAATGCCGTCAGACGACATAAAAATGACCAGAGAGATTCAAGACCTAGACCACTTATTTACAAGTTTGGACCAAGAAATTTGTGAGGATATAAGAGGTTTAGAGCACTTCAATGCAATTTACCAAGCTCTTCAGGACCTTTTACAAGAGCGACTCTCTAGATTTGCAGCAATAAAAACACGATTAGTGCAAGTTGAAAGGAATCTAGTCAAAGATGAAAGTTCTTTGTGCCTAAGGATCAAGGGTCTCCAAAGTATTCTCTCAGTTCTAGAAAGGGATCATGATTGTGTTGAAAAGTCGGAAATTTACAAATTGGTTGGGGAAGTGCAACAGTCAAATGATCATATGGATATATCAAGGGTACTCTCTCAAACACAAGATCTCATTCTGGCAGAAAAGCAGCTTCTTGATGATGTCAAAATGAAACGTGCGCTGCTCATAGAATCTAAAAAGTCATATAGCATCTTTTTAACGGGTGTATCCCGATTTCAAAGCTGGTACATCGACTACACCAACAGACTGAATGCAACAAAGGTGACAGGATTGGATTTCGATACACAGCATGCCACTCTGGTAAAGGAGCGTGAAGAAAAACGAATGGAATTTTTTGAGATTTTGGCAGCTGCAAAAAGTCTAAGAGCCTCGATATTTGATTACTCTGCAGTAGATGAAAAAATTGAGGTGAGGTTAATTACCAAAATTATTATGTAAAAAGCTTGTAATTTTTTGCGTTAACTAAATGCATTGAAAAAATGAACTCATCAAATACCATTATTGTTCTTTATAGACCTTGCAAGATCAATGGAAATCACTGGTAGAGAAAGTGTATCGCGTCAGGAGCAGAAAGACCGTTTAAAATTTAAAATATCTTTGTTTTAATGTTTTTATCTAATTACTTGTTATGTTTTATCTCGAATTAAAAAAACAATACGTTTAAACTTATTTAAAAGCAAAACAATCGTGTCAATGCAATTGTCTCCTGCACGTCCATTATTTTTACTACATGATCAGAGGTTTTCAAAATATTTTTGCATGTATTAATTAAATCAGTCATATAATCGTAAAAATACACAAATATTGAATATATGTTTTCGTGCGCCAAATTTTATCTTTGTAAAATAAGCTTCCATGCGCCATAAAAGTTTATACTATCTTATCGAAAAGCGCGTTATCGGCAGTAGTTCGTATTTTGTTTGTTCATGCTCAAGGTCAACTTATCCAGCATCCGTAGTCCCTAAACGTCGCATTTTTTCCTGCTTTTTGAAAAAACAGTTTTTTGCCAACTCAGGAAAAGCAGGACTTGCATTTAATGCCGCACCAAAGTTCAGATTTTTAACATTAATTGCTTCATCAATCATTCATTCTTAAGTTTAAAAAAATAAGTTGAAGTTAGTGCAAAAAATGTTTCTTTGCAAATTGTGTGATGAAGACCTTGGTTTCATAAAGCCACTTGTTGGAACATACTGTGGGCATTTATTTCACCGTAACTGCTTAATGGACAAAGAGCCTTCCATGTAAATAGTTTAACAAAACTTGTAACTATAATTTAGAGTTAAATACTTTCAGTTTCAATTAAATTCAGGCAAAATTTTGCAGTTCATCTGAATGCCCTACGTGCAAAGAACCACTTGTAATCTGCACACAAAATGCTCAAGCCAATTCGTCCCCGCAAGGACTTGCAATTTACCCTTTATACCCAGAGGGAAGACCGTGCTGTCGATCCGTTGTTGAATGCAGAAAAGAATTAAAGTAACAAACTGAATAGAAATCATTTAATTATTGTGCTTCGCACAATTTTATTTGACATTTTGCAAAAGTTTTCAGAAACAATACAATTTTAGGTACTAATTTATTTGCTGTTAATATACTTTTCTAATTTCAGACACAAGTTTACTCAAGAGAATATCATTCTGAGGCAACAAGTAGTTCATCTGACTCAAGCCGTAATTATTTTACAAAGTAATATGAAAACTTGACTGCTACCAAACTTTGTCCCATTTTATTTTTTCAAAGAAACCTATAAACTTGGCATGTTACATATTGTTCAGCAATTAAAAACTACAATCTACAACTCTCTCAGCTCCATAATTTCTGATTTTTACGATTTGAAGGAACATACTCAAATACAATGCTTGTTAGCTAAAAAAGTTGACTTTATGTTATATTTTCATGTTTTCACACAGAAGAGAAGAAGGACATGCAAAGATTAAAAGTTGAGGTGAAGAAGGGTCAGAAAAACAAACAAAAAGTCGAAATACATCAAGTATAGCCATATATTACCAACTTGTTTAATTAATAATTAAAAATTGAGTAAGCCATAACAAAAAAATACTCTTTTCAGTTCAGGAAGAACACATTTGACACCAGTGGAATGGTTGATTGGTTATCGGAGGACATTGGGGGTAATATTAGACAGGTCAGTTTACATTACGTTAAGTGTACCAGTACTTTGAGTACTTTATAAATGAATCGGTAATCTGGTCTGAGTGGTTTGGTCCTAAGACGAGTAAAGATAATTCCTCTTCATTATAGAACTGTATTTATTTTTTTCAGGTGGCTCAGACACAACAAACAAGTACAATAGGCTCAGAATCCATATTTGGCACGTCGGAAAAAGCAAGAGACCGAGACTATGTATTACGATCAAAGCGGAGAGAATTCTTGACATGGAGAAACAAAGCCCAAACTTGGCTGTCTAAACTGGAGAAAGTTAGTGACAAATTATTAGAAAAGAAAGAGGGCTTTACTCCCCAGGAATATCTTCACCAACTCATTTTGCTGTATAACAAACTGTTACATCAAGGCGAAGTGATAAAAACAGTGAAAGAGGTAGCAATTTTATTTTGGATAAAGTATAAATGCTTTGTAGCAATCACTTCAAAGTTTTTACACCTTTGGTTTTCTCATCTCATAGACAGGTCTGATTTACCTACTAATTGGTGAAGCATCAAGAACTGAAAAAGAAATCGTTATCGTCAAAATTCAATCGCTTAAATCTGCATATGAGAATATTCTAACGAAAATTTTGGAAGAAATGGATACCCTAACGGCACCACAAAAACTGGCAGTATTACCAAATGGTAAGTAATGATACTAATGTTGATCTGCATCTGCATGTATTCCTTAGGATAAGCTTCATGACTCATTGAGTCGTCACTACTTACCTGAGGCAGTACGTGTGAAGCACATCGAACAAAAAATAGTAAATGTAATTCAATATACTTTGTCTCATTTAACCCCAAAGACCATTTTCTGCAAAGTGATGATTCACACAACGACACGAATTGTGTTAACTTCCGGAGGCAGTATCTACCATCAACGCCAAGGTCAACCACAGCTAAAGTAACAGTTCATCATAATCTGCAATCCGGCAACGCAGATTACCATACAATTCTTTCACTTGCAGATGAGAATGACTCAAGTCGAATACCGATTTTCGTGTAATTTTACTGGATACCTGTAATTTGCATGTGGCCACAATGTAAACTAACCATGATTATAAAACCACGGTGCCAACTGTTTGTATTTATGCAAATGCAATGACTAACATAACAGAAGTACATATTCAAGAATCATCTTTAATAAAATCATATATTTAACTTTTATTATTTGTAATTAACATTTGCGATAACTGAGTTTTATAACTTTCCAGTTTTTTCTTTGCCTGCATTAATTGTTTCTTTTCGCCAGGATTGCTGTAAATCACAAATGAGAACACTTTGTAGAATCAAATCTTATAAATTCCCATAAATGATTATAGGCAGTAAAATATAATTCGCAAAAGTACTTACTCGTCATCGTCATCATCGCTTGATGACACGAGGTCCATATCTTTCTTTGCCTTTTCCATCCAATTGTGGTCTGCCAATTTCTTTCGTACACTATGTTCAAACTGCTCTACTTTGACAGCCATTTCCACCGTATTCTTGATTTCGCGAAAGATTTTACCATCAACGGAGAAATTCGAGAGCATTTCCTCTGTAAACAAAAAAGTAAAAATAAAGCTTCATGTTTACTCCACAATTACATAATACATGCATGATCTTAAATTATATGTAAGCCACAGTTGAAAACATACCCCTTCCAAGAGATCGAAATATATTTTTTACGGTGGTGTTCTCTCCTGGTTCAATCATCAAAATGGCAATACCACCCTTGAAAGCTCTAGCTGTTCTTCCACTTCTATGAATATAGCTCTGAAAAACGTGAATTCAACTCATAAAATATTTATTTAGTAGAAACTAGTTTATCTAACATCTAAAGCGATTTTTATATACCTCTGCTGTTTTAGGAACCTGATAGTGAATCACATGTTCAATATTTTTAATGTCTAGGCCACGCGCTGCAACATCCGTCGCAAAAAGTACTCCTTTATCATTTGAAGTAAATTTTTCCAGATTACGCAACCTTTGCTTTTGGTGCATTTCCGAATGTAGAGGGAGTACCTCTCCACATTGTAGTAAAAAGAAAAGATTGGTCAGTCTTCTCACACAGTTTATACTGTTACAGAATACAATGGTCCGGCCTGGATGTTGCAGAAGAAAGTAGTACAGATAGTAGTCTTTGTTTTCCAACGTACAATTGATTTGTCTTTCCGTTAATGTTTCACATGTTCCTTTTGATGTAGTGATGTCCACGATTTTAGGATTTTGCCGAACTCCAACCATCTCAATGATTTGTTTCAGCTTTTCTTTAGCGGAAAGCTTCTTGGGCTGTTGCATTTTCATTTTATTATTTCCAATCTTTTTCAGTCGTTTCGGGGGCTCATGAGTGAAAGATAACGTTGCAGAGAATATAAAATTCTGACGACTTTCCTTACTCGATTCAATAGTATTCAGGGTACTCAAAATACCTTCTAACTCTTGAAAATGCCCTTTCTCTACCATTCTATCTGTTTCATCAATTGCCAAGTATCTGTGAAATAAAGACCATTTTACATTAAACTACATGAAATTTCTTTCTAAGAAAATCATTTGGAAAAAGAAAATCAACATACCTGATTTTACTTAAAGTTGACAAATAATTATCGCCCTCTTGAACAAGCTCCCACAGGCGACCAGGTGTGGCAATTACGATGTCAGGTCGACCACGAAGCAAACGCTCTTGCTTTTGACTTGCTAATCCTCCGACAATAACGACAGTCTGCAACAATTAACAAAATTAAACTTAATTTTTCACCCGATCAACAAAAATAATGTTAAGAGTGAGCAAACAATATAACGAAATAATCATCAAATTAACAAATTTTTTGTTACTACACGTCAAAAGCAAAGCACAATTCAATAAACCCTACCTTGATATTCGCAAACTTGGCGGCACCATCAATGTGATTTTTTATTTGTACTGCAAGTTCTCTAGTTGGTGTCAAAATCAGAGCACTCAAGTTGTCATCTGTGGAGGCGTCTTCATCTTGCTGTTTGGTAATCTTCCTATGTTTCAAAATACCATCAATTATAGGTATTGCGAATGCCAATGTTTTTCCACTTCCAGTCTCTGCTGCGCCTACAATGTCTTTTTTCCCAAGAATTGATGATGGAAGGGTCATACTCTGCAAAGTTAAACAACACTCTTTGTAACACATATATGATGTCCTATCCAACTTTAGAAACGGAATGATGAATGTAAACATACCTGGATTGTCGTTGGTTCATTAAATTTCATCTCTTTGAGAGCTTTTACTACCAAGTCCGGGACTCCCAATTTCACCCATTCCGTCTCCTGGAAATTCTCCTCCTCAACAG
This sequence comes from Entomobrya nivalis, assembly GCA_034695485.1. Lineage (NCBI taxonomy): Eukaryota > Metazoa > Arthropoda > Collembola > Entomobryomorpha > Entomobryidae > Entomobrya > Entomobrya nivalis. The sequence goes on along the minus strand of JAQFZH010000578.1, from coordinate 20,542 downwards.
TATCTGCATCTGTGCCATTATCATGATTCTCATCCTCTTCACTTTCTACTTCAGCAGCCTCCTCCTCAACTATTTTCATTACCTCACTGGTCTTCAATCCCCGCTTAGCTTTTTTCTTCCTCTGCTTCTTCTCATTTTTATTCTTCGGAGGATCCACAGGAGTTGGGTCAACATTCACTTGAAAATCTGCGTCATCTTCCACAACCACCTTGCCCGCCGAGGTGTTAATCACTTCTAAATCCTCGTCGTCTTCAGGTGGACTACCATTTTTCCTTTTCTTTCCTTTTTTGCTTTTATTTGCTGCTTTTGCAAATGGTTCTGAAGCAACATCAGCAACTTTAATATCATCAGTTCCTTCGGTGCTTCCTGCCTTTTCACCGCTACCGTTACTCGCCCCACCAGATAGAATTTCTGACAGAAAACCAATGCAAAAATACATATTTTAGTAAAGCCCAAGATGAATGGATGAAATTCATTAATTTGTAAAAACGCCGTAAAATTATAATGGTAAAACTGTGACGCATATTTTCACTACCTTTAGTCCCGTCTGCCTTTGTGACAACATCATAGTCAACCAGTTCTTCAAATGAAACAAGGTTATCAAACTCCTTGTTACTGAAATATTCCTCTCCGACTGGGACAAGATTCCATTCACCTTTCTTGGGACCTTTCGATTTTTTTCCAGGCTTTCCAAACCCAGTTTTAAGGATCGTCTTTTTAACCTCCTTCAGGGCACCTCCGCTTTTACCCCCTTGACCTTTACCTTTCTTTTTCATTTCGCTACTTTCAATAATTTACCAGACAGTGCACCAATATTTCGAAAAACAGTTTATTTTTCGTAAACAAACAGCTTAGGCTTATCTTTATACTAAGCTTTCACCTAAACGCACAGTCGGTCGTGCTGGTGGTATTGATATTGTTGATACACATGTTCATAACACGAGAAGACACCTTAGCGCTTTGAATATGGGGTGCTTTAAGATAATTTCATGCATGCATCCTGCATGAACGTTACCTAATTCTCAGTACAGTGTAATCATGTGTTTTAAATAAACAACAATTCATTGTGCAAGTTTGTACATTAACTTTAATGCATCTCTCTGCTGTCATCATCACAGTAATAATTTAATCAATTAAATTGCCATCGCTGGCTTTGTAATTAATAGATTTTAACATCATGTGATGAGTAATATATGAGTATTCAGAATGTAGGATGCATTTTATGCTGATAAAGAATCAATAACGAACATGAACACATGCGTGGTAGATTTGCTTCAAAAAATAAAAATCTTTGTTCATTTTGTAGATATAATCTTGATAACAATCATTTGAACAGATATTCCATATCATTATCATTAACTGCAATACATTTAAAATTGCTGGATAAGATATATAATATATATATAATGTAATATATATTTTCTATTTTACAATAACAACTAAATTAGCAAGATCTTCCAAGGCAAAAATATGTTTTTAAAATACAGTGATAACAATGATTAATAATATAACTGCAGGTAAAGGTAAATAAAATGCATTTTTAATGGTATGGTATACATGTATATATCTAAATATATAATAGCATCATTTTGATAGAAAGAATCCTTGATAAAATATCATTTGATATGCTAAAAAAATCAGTATTGAACGTGAAACTTAAATACATAAATATAAACCCATAATAATTTCATTCTTTGCCTACCAATAATATGTAAATTGTGAACTCAAACCGGGCTAATGACGGGTTTAATTATCAGTGCAAAAAAGGTACAACACCGTCAATTATATCTTGAATAAAACCATTTTCATAATTACTATTTTTTTAATGCTGCCTCTGAGATGAAATAATTGAAAAGTAGTTAAACAGATCATTAAAACCATACACACACACACGTTAATACATTCCTTTTTTAATAATAAACTAATAACTGCATAATTTTAAATAAGGTCAAATATGTAGCGAATGACTTCCAACAAACAGTTTACACACTTCACAACAACAATGTTTTCAGCACATCTTTTCGCAAACAATACAATTCATAGTACACTTCCAAAAAATAACAACAAAAAACGTCGCAGTGAAAACAATATTTTCAATTTTATATAATCTGATATTGAAGTTCGATACAATGTGAATAAATATAAATTTTTTAAGGCTAAATACTCCATTACATGCTAAGATACAACGTTTATAATTCATTGCAAAGTAAAACAATAGTACAAGCTTTGAATTATAGTGGCTGTAATTTAATAATTATCAAGTAAGAAGACTTGTCAAAGTATTCTCTGTTTTAAGAATCTCGGAGACCAGAATGATCTAAAATTATTATCAGTCAATAAGCTGTAATGTTCCGTTTTGGATTATAAAAAATAACTCAAAAACTTGCACACATCTATACTCTTGACTTTTTATAAATAGTTTACATTAAAAAACAACAGCACATTCCCTTTCTAATTTAACTCTGCAGTAAGAAAAACTTTAATGTCTTATGAAATGCATAGGAGGTATATTGTATAGCTTTTTGTATTTTCAAGAAGATATTGATCATTAAAAAGGCTTCTTCATACGAATGACAATTGATCGTTGTATTTTTTCTGCCCTTTGAACTTTTTAATTTTATTGAATTATTATTACGTTATGTTCAGTGTATTTTAAACGCAATTTCTAATCAATTCCTGCACATTATGGTGATGATGATGAGTAATAATTTGCTAAAGCTTTCTTAAAATGGTACACTTACATAAACAGTAGTTTGGAAAGTAGAAAATCCTAAAAAATAATGTCTCTTTTAAGATGATTCATTTCTTAATAAAAATCCTCAATAATACGCCTTTCAAATCACAGATGACAGACAAAGTCATTCTTACATCGAGGAACGCATCTTAGGAGTACTGCCAAATTTTAAAACTACAAGCTAAGTTCTTTACTATTTCTTAAATCTATTTCCTTTTTTGTTACTGTTACAGACGATCCTTCTTTTTTCCTCCTTTCTTTGTCATATGCTTGCCTATTACGTCAACAATTCTTGGTTTATGGTCTAATATCCTCAGAGCTTGCATTCGTGATTCAGTCATTTGTTCGCGAATCACTTTGCACCGCTGGATGTTACCCTGAAATTATATAAAAATCAAATGAATAAAGCACATCAAAATTTGCTAACCCATTTACTTTGTTAGACAAATTAAAATACTAATTTACCTTCAGCAACTCCAGTATCCGATTAATATCACGATCAGGACAGTTTGGCCCAACTTTACCCTCTAGTCTAGTCAGTAACGAATTAAAGCTGTTGACTACACTAACTTCGAGGTCGACCTGTAGAGTAATAAATAGTAAGGAAACATGTAGAGCTTATTCGTGCTACTTGATTGTCAAAATCAACTATGAAATAGGCTATTTTACATACCACTTGATCCATTTGATTTGCCATGTGCTGGATTTTCCAACCACTAACTTTTTGCATAGTATTCTTTTGGTTCGCCAGTTCTCCAATTGTAGGTCGTCTTTCTTCTTTGGATTTAACTTCAGAGTAATGCTCGAAGTGATTAAGTCTTGTCTTTCCTAACTGTGTTTGGCTAGAGGACAGCAACGACAAACGTGGCTTCTTAATAACACACACAATCTTCGGTGGAGTAGGAGGATCTTCTGCTGGAGGATCAGAGCCAGGTTTGGAATTACCATACCCATCAAAAATATTATTTTCCACTGAAAATGTAAACACAGAATATATGAAAACTTTGCACAAAAGTTGAGAACAAAAACTGATATTCCATAGAATAAATTGTAAGCTACTTACTTCTTCTGAATTTCTTTCCTCTACCCTGATAAAATGAGATTTCCGGCGATACTGCTTCTAAAAAGTCACTCGAGGTCCTACAAACATATAAAAATTGAATTTATTTAATGAAACAGGAAGTCACATTCACAATCAGAAATGAAAATGAACACCATAATGGTATATATCATTAACTTACAGCTGTTGCTTTCTTGGTTTTTTGCGAGGACTAACATGATCCTCCTTGTCCCTCTTTAGTCGTTCAATGTCTTTGTTTTGTAATTTGGAAGAGTTTTTATGAGTTCCCCTTCCTTGAGAACTTGAAGTAACGGGTCGCACCACCCCATTTTGAGATATTGGAGAGCCAGCATTTCCAGAGAATGTAGAACTAGACGGAACAACACTCTCACAGTTAAGGGTCGTAGGAGCCTCCATGATAGAATTAGAACTTGGCTGATTCATTTGGTACTCTGCTGTCTCGGATGTTGCTGAAATTGTTGTAGAACCTGATGAATGTGAACTACAAGACTGCCACGATGACTCCTCGTTCGGTGGTTGAAATTCCTTTCGGAGAATACTAAGTCCAGTTGAAGAGTTATTATTATTACAGCTGTTATTTATAGGAGGTGGGCCTCGTTCCATAGCTCCAGCATTTTCCTTGTTCGCTGACGCTGCAACTGCGGCGGCTGACGCTGATGCAGAAGGAGGTATTGTTGGGTTACAAGATGTATTTGTAGTATTCCCAGCAAAGTTTAGCTGTAACGTGAGATTCCTCTGGGCCCTTGCCGGAATATGATTATCACTCACTTCTCTCTGTTTCCGGAGAATAGATGGTCTGGGACTATGAGTTGTAGATTTTGTATTGGGTGATTGGGCAGGTGCACTAGTTGATAATGATGAACCTGTGCTTACTGTAGTACAAGCAGTTGAAGTTGATGATGTTGTAGTTGTGGTCGCCGCCGAACTTGTCAAGTTTACACTGATACTAACAGGGTTGCAAGAAATAGCACAAGTATTGGCCACTGGAACACTGGTATTAGCAATTGTTGAAGAAATACTTGAGTTCGTTAATAAAGAGTTGGAAGCACTAGAAGACGAAATCGAAATGGCTGGTTGAGATGATATAACATGGGTAGGGATGGCGTGTAGTGGACCACTTTGACTTGCAGCATGGCCCAGTTGTGCAAGAGAAGTTGGGGCTGAAACACTTATACTCGGCGTCGACATTGTACCCAAAACAGTAGTCGAAATGTGATGTACATGGGCTGATATTGGAGTAGTGATAATTTGAGCAGATCCCTGAACTTGATGCGGACCACTATGAGACATTGTTATTGGATGCGCAAAACTAACTTGTTGACCCCCATGTGCAATGGGAATCGTTACTGTGGCCGTTTGACCATGACCGCTATTACCAGACTGAAGATGAGGATGTTGAGTTGTTAGAATCATGGATCCAGTAGGAATATTTTTGCCGTCTGATGTTCTTTTTTCTAATGAAATGGGCCTGGATTGATGCGTCTGAAGAAGGCTGAGATTACCGTTTTTCTCCACAAAATAGCTTGGAGCTAGGTTTCCAGAGGTGAGATTGGAAGGAGGCATTCCAAGAGTGGCAGTTGCGGCATTTGCATGATGAACGTTAATTGGCCCCTGAACATGCACAAGGTGATGAGATTGAGTGGATCCTGAGGCGTTTGTAACAATACCTTGACCTGAGCCAGGTGAAGGTAGGATAACGTTGGTGGAAGAAATATTGTGACCGCTACTCACTTGTGTTCCACTTACACTTACTGCACTCACTGTAACAGCGTTTGAGGTACTGGGGTTGTTGGATTGAGCGAAGAGCGAATCTACTATTGAGGTTGAGCCATCTCTACCTACTGGAATCACTTTGGTTAATGGCAGACCACTATTACCTGAGTTCATTGATGGTGACATTATCAGACCAGTTGGTCCTTGTTTAGATGCGACTGCTACAACTGGAGAACTGCTGTTGGGAGCTAAATTGGCTGTAAGTGAAAGTGAGTCTGAGATTTTTATGTTGCTGAAATAATAAATGCAAAAATTATAGTTTGTGAAGTACACGTTATCTTACCGTTTGTTGACAGTAGACACACCGCATTTACAGCGTTTAGTCGAGGAATTGGAGTAATTGCTTGGATCACATTCTTGTTTGATGCATTTACGAATTGGATCGGTGCACCATGAGTGGATTGGGTAAGAATTTTTTGCCTAAGAATTAGCATAAATTGAAATTAGTTTATTTACTAGGTATGCTACACTTATAATTTATTCAAAGTAAAACTGTTAGTAACTTACTGGTTAATTGAATTCGATGTAGATGTTTGAGGCCTTTGCTGAACCGCAGGAACGATATTGCGTATGGTAAATGGGGCAAGTGGAAGTCCTCCTGCGCCACCTCCTTGAAGTGCGCCACGTAAGTTTACAATTGGAGTAGTTGTTATTGACGGTTTCAAAATAGACCCTTTGGAATCCACCATTTGCAACTACACAAACAATAATGCATTTTATAAAACACATGCTAATACTAATATGCTTGTCTATTATTGTCAATCTGAGTATTTCATATTAATTTAAATATTTAGTACCTGGGCCACATGTTGCAATGAACCTGGCTGGGGTATATGGATCATCTTTGTACCATCAGGTCGTACTGGTCTACCTCCAACGGTGATCGTGGCTGTTCTAATTGGCGTGCCAAAGGTTCCTTGGGCCCCACTTCCAGTAGCCTGTATCCACGAACCATTGTTAACTGTGGCACTCGCTAGCCTGATATTAGCACCAAAACTATATAGAAAGAGCAAATTTTTTATACATTAGTTATCCTTACTCCAGATACACACATTGATTTGAAACTTGAACGCTGCAGAGGTTAAACTTACTTTGATGCTGAAATGGGCGTAACGGTGATGGAAGCGGGCTGCTGACCTGGCGTGAGTGTAGCTGACCTCATGTTTCCAACTCGTGCAATCTGATAAGTAGAAATGGCTTGAGTATGAGTAACTTGTGTCCCCGCTGGCTGAGCAGCACTAACTCGAGTAGGAAGCAATGTTAAATTTGCAGGTCTATTTACACTTATTATCGGAGCCGTCAATCCTCCAACACCACTTGGGCCTCCAACCGATTTTCCAGTGACATGTGCTGAAGTGAAGGCTCTTACTGGACGAAGCACAACCTGACCACCAGTACCTCGAGCGGCTAAGTCAATCGGTTGTACCTGTTGGATGGATTCAGTGTGGACTTCAGCCTTCTCGAGAGCAGAACCTCCTGTGCATTGAGTGGACATTCCGAACACTCAATTAGTCCACTTCTTTAAGGTTTTCTTCTAACTTCCCCCTTTGTCTCGTCTGAACGCGAAAGAAACCATAATCAACAAAATTACTTTTACACTTATTCCTCACAAACCACAAAAATGTCTTGAATCATTCAATTTCAAAAAATGACAAATGCACTTGTTTATAATTTACTCAGGTGCATTGAAGAAGCTCATGTATGATGCACTATGCACTTTTTCATGCGTTTTCCACTAAAATTGCCTACATTTCTGTCTTATCATTTCTCGCTTATCAAAGCATCGTTCATGATTGCATATTCGGGAAATAAAAAGTGCTCACAAAAATCCCTCCTGCTGTTCTGTTCCTAATCAAAATCATCCAAACAACTTTTTTTTGTACTTAAAAAACACGCAACAATCTCACATACACATAGCTGACATAGCTCATCTTTTTTCTTTCTTATCTTACTTGACTTTCTTGTTGTTTTGTGCCCCAAACTGGCAAGCAAAAGCAAACACACTGAACACATCAGAGATTTTGTATTTTTTATGCATTTTCGTCTGCTGAGCTGACGAGCTGACGATTCGCGCTGTTATATCGATTGGATAAGAGAGAAAAGAGGTTTCCCATATTCCCAGTTTTTGTTCATCTGCCTGCACAACAACAGTAGAAGGGCTGACTCTCTTTGCTTTTTTCTTGATATACCAAACGGCGTTTATACCACCTCATAACAATAACAACAACCAAGCATGTCGCGTATGTATATCCACTTTTTTTTAAAGCGAAAGACGCAAAACATGGTAATGTGGACATAATATATATATGTGTGAGGTGAATGTGAAAATGAATTTTGTGTACCTTCAAAAAATATGTGAAGCAAGTACTGCAACGACTACACCACAGACAGATTATAGATTTAAGAAGTGTAAAGAGGATCTGGCTCTGAGTTTACACGTTCTTGTGCAAAAGCTGACCCAAGCAGCCCCAAACTCAGATCTCTCTTCTTTCAATTCTCTATCCATCGTACTTTGCAGCGTGAAATGTAGGATAGAGGAGTTTAGCAAAGGATGAAATTCCTGTGTGTAAGAATGCTTTTCGAACAAGGGGGCGGCTTGCTCCGTACTTTTGGCTTCATCTCTATTCTATATATCATTTCATATGATATCCATAAACACTACCTTTTTACGATCTCAATTGTGTTTTAGTCTAGGAGCCTAATGTCTGGCTTGACTACAATGTTGAATTTTGTGTTTGAGACAGAAAATCAGAATGAAGTTTAGCTCCCAAACGAATGAAAACACCTTTCTTTCCATACAAGAAACTTGTGTCCTTGTTGTTATATTGGATGTAAGTATAATGTGATAAAAGTACGTTTTATGTGCGATGAGTAACGCAAGCAGAACTTGTAAGTTTACAATGCATAAAAATCTTTAGTCATGGGCATACATCATACATATATCTCTCAGTCAGTAGTCAGTATACAATTCTGAATCTGAATCTGAATAGATTATAACTATAACAGAATCTCGTAGTCCACAGCCAAACCACTACGGACGGAATACTATTTACAAGAATCTTCATAAAACAAAGATAGCAGTTTAGTCAATGAAGCTTGTACAAAAGTACCGCTGCGTTATAACACATGTACTAGTGTAAATACTGGGTTGGGTGAGTCGTGAGTCAATTTGAACATCAAACTTAATTGCATTCAAACAAATTAGTAAACAGTACCCAGTTCCCAACGCCCTCGTCCAAATAAAACAAAAACAAATTGAATACAAGTTCACATCCAATAATATTCACTTATGATGGGCAGGTCAACGAGTTTGGGTAAAAGTAAAGTCAATAATTTGGCGTTGGTGTTGTAACAGTACTTATCTACTTACATATGTGCTGTTATTTGTTAACGGCGCAATTACATTTAAATGCTGTGGCACATTTACGCGCAACGGGTTTACTGAACCAAACGGTTTTAGGTGTTCGGGGACTTCAGACAGCACTGACGCGACGACAGACTGAAAATCCATTTAAAAAACGGTTTTGTTGACCCAGCGTTCTTTAATAACAAGGAATGATGTAGATATGCAATAGTGATATAAGCATATGTAAAATATCTATACTGAGTTACACGTTTTCACACAACTTTTTTTTGTGTGTTATATTCTGGATGCAAAGATGCAATGCACATATTATCATCATGAAGCAAAATAGTAAATTATAATTTTTCTGTATTTACCTTATATGTTAGCAACAAAGTATAGTATAATAGGGAGACTGACGATATATAAAAAACATGCACGCTCAGTTGTATGTACGGAGTTTTGCTTGTTTCGCTTTAGAAATTCACATTCACTCTTCTCTCCACTTTTTCTTATGCTGCGGATTTGTGGTGGTGATGTGATGATATCTGAATTCTGAGTCTTAGGTAAGGGAATTTTTGCTGTTTAGCAAAATATGCAGCAGCAGCAGTGGTGGTGGTGGTGGCAATAGTAAAAGTAATCGTCGTGCTTTGATTTGTGTTCCTTACTTTTCAAATTGCAATTCGCTGAGGTTACTTTTTTACTACCACCGCGTACAACAGTTTAACAGCTTAGCTTGGCTGCTTGTCCGTTTTTTTTATTATGGTGTCTTTTTTTTTGACTTGATGATGACGATTTTGTGTGAAGATTTAATGGGATGGAGAAAAAATGATGCTCACAAAAGTCACAATCTCACAAATTAAAGTTTATGCCACAAACTATTTAAGTAAGTAACATATTTATTCAATGAGGATAACAACAAACAAGACTCTCCTGCAAATCGACAAGAGTTACAGCGTTAATCCATAAGTTGATGATGATGAATGTTGAACAATTCATAATTAAACTTTGTTTGTGAACAATTAACGTATATCTAAATCACATATGTTTAAGTTTTTCACGATGAATTTAACAGTGATGCGATGAGTTGGATGAAAACTTTTATGTAGGGATCACATTCACAGATTGGGTATTTGACTACAGATATATTTTGTATTTGTGGTGTGTGTATAGTTTGGGGATAACATTTTGAGGGTGGAAGTCTATTTTTTTATTTTAAACTGTTCAATTTTCATGTACACTTGTAAGGAAGCCATGAGATTTCCATGATTCAAGTAAAAACTTTCGGTTTGTTGTAGTTGTTCCTCCGCCAGCCCTCTCCTTGAAAGTTCCCATATCGGGAAGCGTTTTTTCTCTCTTTCAAGTAATCTTTGAATTTAAAGGATGAAATTGTTGAAGAAATTTATTCATGTTCCGTAATTCATCTTTCGTACAGGGATAAATGGAAAATATTTTATTTGATCACAACCCTTTTGTTGTCGACTCATCTGTCTGGCTTTTTGAGTTATTTTTGGTACCCAGAGCAGATCAGATTTTTAAGTTTTAAAGCAAGAATTCTAGTATTGTGCACTAGGTTAGAAATGTTCTCTGGCCACTTTTGGTATAGATGAAAATGCCAATTTACTAGCAAACTTGTGTGTGGAATAACTACACTGTATGAATCTAGTTAAATATACACTTCTTCTTTTAATCAATTAAATTTCAAAACACCTGAATACTTATTTCCAGCGACTTGGATGGATATAACTTTGCAACAACTTTGCCTTCTGCCAAGTTGCTCGCAGTTGAAATTCTTTTGATCTTCTTAGATTTAAGGGTTTCCCTTCATTCACGAACGCTTTAAATTTTTTCTCCTGAACTTGAATTTGCCTTTGCTATAATTGGGTATTATCCAATTGTAATTTGCAAATCTTTTGGTTGTGGCTAGATTAATTCCCCTGTTAAAAATTATTTATTTTGGATTTTCTGGATGATAGTAAATGCATAAAACAGCAACAGCTCTTTCTCTTGCAGATTCAGCAGCTCGGCTGGCACTACAACTGGCAGCAAGGAAACGGAGGAACAAGGCTGATGTTGATGATGATTATGATGATATGATATGATGATGCTGTGTGCTCAAAAAGCTCTCAAAGAAACACACACACACGCATACATGCATTTTATACATTATTTTCAACATCTTTGCACTTTGCAGCGTGTTTTTGTGTATATATTTCTAATGTATTGTTATAAAGTATGCTAGTTATAGAAATTGTTGTATGGGTTAGTTATGTATGTACATTTTATATAAAAACACTGAAGTTTAAATGCATTCAAATGCCAGTGTTTTTTAGACACAAGAAAGAAAAAGCCCTTTTACGTTGTTACTCTTGTATACATTGATACATTGCACACTACATTGTTGTATACCATCATGAGTAAGTACGAGGCTGAAGATTTCATACATTTATAGGTATGTATGCGTAACTACTCACGCTATTCTGTTTCTGTTGCCTTCGCTATAAAAATGATTTTACAGCAAAGTTATACTATACTGTGCCGTGCATGTTTTATGACATTATAGCATAACATGTAGGTATAAAATGTTTTCAACGCAAAAATGCTTTAGTACAAAAGTAGAGATCCTCAAGCATGAGCATACCCACACATAAAAGAAAAACTTACAAAACAACTCTGAGCCGTGTTCACGTTAATCGTCAGACAGCATCTATCATTTTTATATCGTGTAAAACCTTGTGAAGGTATAGCACATCATATTTACAATAGTTCCCAAGTTCCCATATCCAAGTATTCTGGTCATCTACCTAAACGTAAAGAGTACAAAACTAACTTCAATCCTTCCCATTCTATCATTCCGAACACAAAATACGTTAGGATGCAAGGTGCATATCATACACTGTATTCTGTATTATTAACCCGATGTGACTGTCTGTCTTTATTGTGATACTGTGGTGTACTATTATTAAGTCTCTCGGATTGAAACTTATTGTTTTTACAGTTAACGCATCCACGTCCTCCTCAGGCCACTTGTCTCCAGCTTTTCTCGCTAAAATATTTTGTTAGAAGTGGTGCTATGTGCTATTGAAACCTATGTGAATCAATTTCAAGTTTGACAGCTTTATAGGTCAAATGAAAATGGTTTTATAACCAACTAAACTACTCTTATTTTTGTGAGATCACTGACAAATAAACTATGAAGTTTGGGGTACTGCGAGAATTTGCGTGGTCACTTGATCTCAATCTCAATTACTCTTTCTGTCTAAAAGATTTGCAGTTGGGGTGTCTTGAGAATTTTGCGTGGTCACTGCCTCACTCATTACTTTTGGTGTTCAAATCTGTAAATTTTTTTTAGCATTCATGAAAATGTCGATTTTGGCAATTAGTCAGCAAGTCTTTATATTAACAATTTAATTAACCTAATAATTGAAGGAAATTTGCATTCACAAAAATTTAACAGACGTGTCAATTTTTAAAATCAGTTGTACAAGCCACATTGTAGCAATCTGTTTTAGAATCATCAGGATGCATACGGAGTGGTGCAATAAGAAATTGATACATGGTTCGGAAAAATAGAGTTTCTGATCAACTTTATTACAACTTACAAGAGCTTTTTAGTCACTATGATCATCACTGTCACACCATTATCAACTAAATAATAAAAATATACTAGATTTTTTTAGTTTCATTTGAGGTAAGAGTAAGTGAGTAAGCAAGCTATTTTTTTCTGTTGTTGGATACAATTGAACGTAAGCTCAGTTTACCGCACAGCTGCATCTGTCTTTCTAGCTGAAACTTATACCTAAATCATATGAAAAACAATGTTTCTTAATGAGATTTCAATGCTTAATTTTTTTGCCACAGTGAGCAGAGCATGAAATGTACGCAGAATACACAATACAAGCAAACACATTTTTTACGCATTCATTACTAAAGACAACGTAACGCAATGATGTCCTCTTTTACAAAGTGACAGAAAGTGAATATAAACAGAAAATTGTAAAATTGAGATATTGTGGGCCCGACTCTTGAAATCAAAAAGACCAATCACGAGGATACATTAATGTTTTGGAGTACTGGATTGGCACTTTGTAATTCCGGTTCACCGTTTTAAAAACATATTATATGCGATATAGTGTATGCACATATTATAACCAACTTTATATTTTGTGATACAAATTTATCAACACAAACATCCGTTTAAAAATAGTATGCATGAATATTATGCTATATGACGATATTTTCATGAGGAACCGGTGAATGTCAGTATTGGACTAAAATCAGTTTTCTTGTAATCTGTTTCTACGCATTAACGTTTCAAGCTATTTCGCTGCTGTTGTACTTTCCTTTGTATTGTGTACTGTGCACCCTGCAGTATGATTTCAGCTTTTCTTGTATTTTCTTTAAATCTGTTTTTAAATGTTGAATATGTACACACATGAAACAAATAGATATAAATGTACACATCCACTCGAAACGCTAGATGCTACTTTCCCTCATTTCAATGAGTCATGCATGCTACGGCTCAATGGAGTAAAACTCACCTGTTAAAAGAAATGAACAACATGAGCATGGGATGAAACAGCGTACAAGTGAACATTATCATCAACAAAAAATATTTAGATCAAATCTAGAGTAGTCAGCTTTCAAGCATTTCCCTTAAGTTTTCCTCCATTTCTTAATAAAAAGTCATACAATAATCCTGTTAGTTCCACGTCCGAAAAATTAACGTGCATTAAAAGTTTTTTTCGGTGGGATAAAAAGTGAAGAAATATTTGCTAATTAGTTTGCATGATCCAAATCCTACACCGATTTTATTTCTACCCTTTAATCTGAAAATCATCATTTCTTGTAATTGTAAAAACTTTTCTTTGCCTGTTTCTCCAGACATTTCACGAGCACTGGATGAAGATATCCAAATCCCATTGTAAAACTGGTGGTGATGTGGACAGCTCATGCTCATTTTTTATTTGGAAATTGTAAAGCTAAATAATTGATTCAGATTAAGCAAAGAGTGTTTTATGTACTTATTCAAAATTCATTTTCAATATGACTAATGTGGAATAGACAAAACTTTTTAATTTGCTATCACATTTAATGGCTGAAATTTTATTTGTTTACGCTGTACTTTACTAAATTACTTACTAATTGTGCAAAATGTTCCATTGTAATTTTGACATGTTTTGCACATTTTATGCTATCGTAAAGTTTTTATATATCTTGCATATGTACAAATGTGTACGTTGTGTAAAAAATAGCCATATACAAATTGATAAAGTGAATATACGTTCTCACTCATCTCATCTCACTTCACAACTGGTTCTCTCACTTCGGGGACCTCTGATGTTTTGGGAATAGGGAATAAATGGTACAGAGAAGAATACAGGTTTTTATTTATCGCTATATCAGGATTGGTCAGTTTTTTACCATCCCACAACACCCAATAATGACCCCTTCATTTTGTGTACATTAATAACATTTAGCAAGAGTTACACAGAATACCTTCACAAGTATGACCATGTAAATCAACATTAAACTGCTTCGCGTTCATAAATTCACACATGCACAAATGCCAGTTTACCTTCCAACTTTTAGGTGCAATGAATGAATGATAATAATATGTAATACATTGTGGCGGTTTGGATATGAACAAAAAGAGCTAATGTAAAAGTTTAGCACATTCAACATTGCTGTACCTTGAAACTTGAAAAGTGGATTCATTTCGATGATATGTATTATATGCCCATACATAATGCAGGTATGCAGCGGACACGGATTTTTTTTATGAAAACAGCACAACATATTATTGAATCAGCATTGACAACAACGCTTTTTTAGCACGCTTATTTTCACGTTGCTCGCTTGAATCCAGAGTTTCCTATAATCATGCAGTATCCAATACACCTCTTGCAACAAAGAGAAACGACCTGTCTGAAATTTGGGATTAGCTTATAATTTTCATCGCATCTAAATTCAGAGTAAAAAAATATCTGATGGACAAGTTAAAAATGATTTAAATGTGAATTGTACAGTTGTTTTTGGATTGATAATGCATCATATGGCTAAGTTTTAATATAATCTTGATAAAGTTGTCATTAAAAAAACGCCGTATGTATGTTATGTAAATAGAGGATACAAGACTGGTCTGGTCACCGGAAACATGATTGAAACTGTAAAAGCAGCTATAAAATAATTTGGTGTTTTTTTAGTTATGAATAAATTATTTTTAAACTAATGAAATGACCCATATTCGTATGACATACATAGGTAAGTATCTTTATTTATGAATCGCATTTCCCCAAGTCGATTTAAAACAAGTCAACAAGAATTTATGATGATATCACGGAGTTTTGAGTTTTGTTGCTTCCAAACGGGTACGCATAGCATTTTTTTTCTTTATGGAATTTCGGTTTATTACTGACCGAGTACATTTCTAACAAAACGATGGGATTCTCCTGTACGTACACGTAAAAAACGGTTGTGTGCGTAAGCTTTTCCGTTAGTTGCTTCCTGATACTCCGAAAGACAGGAATGCTAACACGTTTTTGTGTTCAACTGCTTTTGGTTCACTGAGTCGTGCCGTTTTGGAATGTTTTACTAAGGTGGAATGTTGTAGTTCATTGTTGTGGGCACGTTGTTGGTTGTTGTTGTTGCTCGGTAAGCTGCATGCTTTCATTCAGCAACAAAAGAAAACAGAAAGATGCGTAAGTACATTCACAGTTACATTTGCACACATTGAACTTTTTTTTGTAATGTAAAAAGAAAGTTATATTGTGCAATTAATATTTTTGGCCAATGAAACTCATTTTTTGACATCAGTGAAAACAATATAGTGACTCCTCTTCAGCTTCATTATATTAATTAGCAAAAATTTCCCCTCTATTATAAATGCTATGAAAATTAGTATTTGATAGAATTCGGTTCATAGTATTGCAATTTTGAATCGCTAGGTTCATTCTCATTTTGAAATGAATAATCTCATATGAAGTGAAGTTCTTTTTTATTAAAAAAACAGACTATTAATTTTCTTTCACTTGGACATTTTTATTACAACGAATTTACTTTTATTTAAATTACGAATTCAAATTTATAATCATAGATGAGCTATGTTCGTAATGATTTTTATTGATGTCTTCTATACTTACGAAAATTAATCTCTAGTGCTATTTTTATATGTAAAGGGTCGTTTAAAACTATTTTTACTCATGTAAATCAATCAGCCCGTTTGTCCCGATCAGAATATCCACTCTAAAACAAACATACTATGCAAAATCGACATAACCAAAGTACGCGTCATATTGCGTGTTTAAGGTGTGCATATACATACGAAAACAAAGTTGAAAAATGCAGATGGGGAAAGTGAAAGGTGTTACATTCCCATGCTTTTCATTCAACAAAATTGTCTGCATTTATCGAAATGTGTGGTTAACTTTTTTTTAGATGCTATGTACCTAGTACCATAATGATTCTATCACACGGAATGTTTCAAACACGGACTACCGTTATAAGTCTCTGCACCGATTCCAGTCAGTCCGCAGTGCATGATGGAATACCCATCAGTTGAAGTCATCTAACCTTTTGCATTATTGTTAATACCCCTACTTACTTGTTCAAGTGGGAAAAATGTTACTTACCACCACATTCATTTCCAGCAATTGTCATAGACACGTTGCCTGGATCATTTCCGCTTCGTCAATGTGATACTTGACATTTAAAAAAATTATTTCAATATTCTTCAAGACTGACTCTCACGTCCATTATTTCTAAGCTATTTGACAAAATTCATATCAATGTTTCGATAAATTCTCTGTGCAAATTTACACGTGCAACAATCTAAATTTCCAGTATGACACAAGATTATTCATAAGATCATCCATCTGAAGGAACCCGCTCAGGTCCACGGTCAACTACCTCACTTAAACCGAAGGAAAATTATCGCGTCATTATGAACAGGTTTAAGACGACGCCCAATTCCACGTCCAATAAGCAGCAGCAACCCCCAAAACCTATTTCCAACACGTCGCTCTCTCAAAACTCTCCAAAATCTGCTGAGAAACTTGAGAAACCGACTGTAAGTACCTTCATCAACAATAATGTTCCGGTAGTTGACATGGTTCGGAAATCATCAACAGGAAGTACTGGAGGTGGTAGACCTTCTTCGGGAAATTCTCCGAAGGCTAAAACACCCCAAGCCAATTCCGGCCAACAACAGCAACAAAAAAGGTCGACTACTCCTACTCCTGTCCAAAATAATAAAAATGCATCGCCACCGGCAGCATCACCAACAACAACAGGACCTCCATCATCTTCGCCCCAAGGGACCACAACGGGTCCTTCAAATCCCCAGCAGCAGCAAAAGCAGTCCAACAATGTAGCACCAAATCAAAACTCTGCACCACAAAAGCAGAATCAACAGTCTTCGTCCCCAGGTCACCAAAAGGGAGCAGTTGGCTCCACATCTTCAACATCATCAATAAAGTCCAATGGCAATGGAAACTCCAAACCAAAAGCTGCAGTGGGAAACAATAACCAGCAACCCAAACCAACATCACAAACCGTTTCTAATCACAATCACAACAATAATAACAGTGGTCTTAATAGGCCAGGTGGACAAATGAACTCTGTGGTTTTTCAACGAACGCCAACAAAGACATTCCCTATCCCCATTTCTCAACAACGCTACCCCAGCAATATTTCAAGATCTATGGTCTCTCTGGAACGCAGTAGGAATTTCCGTGCTTTCATAGAGAAAGCAATGCACGTAAGCTGAACAAAGAGTTCATCATTTGATGTTTTGTTCATCTATGCAATTTCTTAGCTCTCATAATGTATAATTTTATTTTTGATGCCAAGGATCATAAAATATTTTCCTGCTGTGGTGTCTATCCGGCCATACGAAATGCTCTCAAGAAACGAGGATGGGTGGAGAAGCCTGGTCCTTTGGCCTACTCCCGTTCGGCTAATGCATCGCTTTCTCTTTCTCCGAGTAAGAATTTAACTTATATTTTCATAATCATTACATTTTATATTTTTTCCTATCCAACTTACACCCATATGAATTATTTAAGGATGGAGATGATACCATCGAATCATCCTTTTTGCTAATTTTAGTTTTATGCTAATGCATGTAATTTACAACTTTCCAATTTACCAATACAAACAACTGTACCTAACTAGGTCTATTGGCCTGTAAATTAAGTGAAATCGATATAAACTGCTTTGGATCCATTATTTTGGCCTTTTGTTGTTGTTTCTTAGCTAGATTAAGTTTACATTACCCTAAACACAGTTTTGCATGTCCTGCTGCTATCTAATACCTTTTTGTTACGTCTTGAGCTAGAACCACGTGTCTAGGTAATAATATTTGCATTGGGATTGTGATTGTATGCCTCATCCTCATCATGTGTGAACATGCATGGGCATGGTCGCTGTGTGTGACCTTTCTCTTCGTACTGATTGGCAGTTGTAGCATCAACATTTCATTAACTTAGTTAGCTTTATCTACAACACCAAGTAGGTCAATCCCAAAAAACTGCGAAACATTTAATTTAGGGCATGGATCAGAAGTTCGTGACTCAGTATTTTGTTACATACGTTACAAATCCATGATCATATCAGTTTACAAAGAGAATTTCCGCTTTTAAATAAGCACAGAATAACTATCCATTTGGCAAAATGTTTTATGTGGGTGTGGGTGGAGTGGGGACTAAGCAGCACGTCTTATTGTACCCCCAAACATATATGCCAATAACATGAGCAAAGATAAAATGGCGAAAATAACCTGTCCAATTACTTATGCTGAAAACTTGTACATGTCTAGTTTTATTTGTGAGCCATAGCTTTCATCGCAATGTCTGAAATGACCAAAGAACCAACCTACGCTACAATTACCTGTACTAATATCCTTGAGTATCAAATGTCTTCTACTTGGTGTAATGTACCTGGAAAAGAGTTTGTTAGTTCCACCAGCCTAAGAAGTATAACTCTGCCCTGTTCACTTCTGCTAAAACTTTTGATTCCATTTTTGTCCACACTCTTGATAGATATACAAAAATACGCATAAAATATTTTCTTCCTGATATGGCAAGATTGAACCCTCATGTCTATATCATCCCAGCACAGTAATTCTACGCACTTCAGCTTATAGAAATAAATGATATTTACTGCTGCGAACCTTCAAGTTCATATAATTTCATTTGTAGCTTGGTGAAAACTGTCGACGGTGCGTGGTACAATCTTATCAAGATAGCTCATAACATGTTTTGGTGTATGCAAATATGTAGTGAAAGTAGTTAGCCAGATAATAGCATCCTGCTTATTTGTCTTGCCAAGAAGAAAAGACTACAATCAACGATGCTACACGGACAATATTACAAAAGGGAACGCATGACGAAGAATAAAGGTGCACCTATGCCCTATATATGTCTGCACAATGTAGCTCATTTAAAATGGCAAGTTATCGATACTTCTGCTCTACTACCTCTTCCTGAATACCAGGAGTAAAGGTGGTACAGGCTTTTATCATTCCATCATCATGTTATATACCGGAAAAGGGGGTCACACGCAACCATGCGAGTAAAAATATCCGGGTGACTACGGTAGTTACCCAATGTCGTATTTTAGGTAAATGTGGCATATTTATTGACGTTTTTGGACAGATTTTCTGTGACTGGTAGTACAAGCACAAGAGTCAAGTCTACTTCTAGCATTTTGCAAGTTTTGCAACAAGGGCTCTAGAACATGGACTTGTTTCTTGTTTGCATTTGCATATTGAACCGATGTTGTCAAGTCAGTAATACCACCCGCATCCTAGATGGAAAGACGACGAGTAGAAAGGGTGTCCATTTCTAGATTTTGATGAAAAATTATAGAAAATAGGGCATCGTTATTTTATCTGTCATTGCGTGCGTGCATAAAACTGACTGAGTAGTATTTGTAGAGCTAATTTCATCGTGTATGAAAAACTCAAACATGACAGTATGTCACTTTTATTATTTTATTACGGCCAAAATAATGATAATGCTTAGTGTTCATGATACTGCTGACAAACTGATATGATATTATGCTGTTTATGTGATGTACCTTTTTGATGAATGACTCTTGCATATTCGCCCTAAATATGAGGAAATTTCAGAAAAACTTCCTGTAGTCCTCTTGTTTGCTTGAACGTTTTCCCCCGCATTAACAGTTTTAGATATAGCGCATGAGAAAAGGTGCGTCATCAGTGTAATTTGTTGGAAACAAATCAATGACAGAAGAAAGATTGATTTGTTCATATTTACTTACCTGTTGATCATTTAAGAAAAAAAAATCATGTTGTTAACACAGATTTCGATTGACTAACCAACAAATATATACATTTTATACAAATAATAGTTTCACGATACGATACTTCAAATTAATATTGATGCATGCAAAATATTTTTCTTCTTGGTCTCTTTACTTTTGTAGACAGTAGAGGTCCCGAAGACGAATCTGATGTTGCCTGGATGACTCGAGTAATGAAAGATTACCCTCCTGACTTCATCTGGGTCATACGTCGAGATAATATTGATTGGAAATCTCTAACGAGGGAGCAAATGATCAATAGGTTTCCCAAAGCTTGGTTTACAAC
>JAQFZH010000577.1:0-30272 GCA_034695485.1 Entomobrya nivalis | reverse complement strand
CCATTGTCGCTGTCCTTTCTTGCGCATGTATATTTAATGACATGGTAATTTAACCAAATATTTATTTACACTGATAGTTTCTATTTAATGGACATGTACGTCTTTCCAAATTGAATCTAAATAAAATGACGTAGAATATTAAGCTATATAAGCTTTTACTCATATGTCAATTGTAATTCTGTTTAAATGTGCGTTTGTTTACTTTTAGTTTTATCTATTGGAAGTATTTTATGTCAACAATAGCCAAAGGAATTATGAATTCATTTTGTAAGAAAATTACATAATTTCTACATGAATATTATGGCCAAAATAAAAAAAAATACATAAATTTAATTGGAATACAGTATGTTACACCCAGGTCCGTTGTTGTACCTTGTACCAACTTGTTCATTTATTTTCTTACGGTTGAGTAACGCTTATTTAATTCGTGACTGAAAATGACAACGAAAACTAAATATTTGGCTTACATCAGATCACTCGTTTGATGAATGCACGACAATTCGACAATTTACAATTTACAATTTAATTTACAAAGCAAATAATAAATAGCTGGTAAACGAGCTCATAAATGTCAAAACCGAAAATTATTTTAAAAGAACTTATCCCTAAGTAGCGTGATTACGTAAACAAAAAAAATATAAAATAAAAATACTTCATATTTTCGTTTATTGATTTATTTCACCGTTCAATATGATGAAGACTAACTTTTTTATTTCAACATTTAACTAATTTTAAGTTAATCTAATTGTCTAATCGGACGCACATGGAAACCATCAATTTAATTGGCTGATATGGTCAGCATGTAGATTAGGACTACTAAAAATATATAAGGGGGGACCCTCTTGTAAAACCTTTAAAACTTTCATTATGAATGACCACAGCGGGAGAAATGAAAATTTATATTTACTCTTGGACATTTTTAACTAGATACAAACCTCTTCAACCATTTCTCTTCTATTTTACTATCAATCATAATAATTCAGAAAGAAACATAATAGCTGATCAACTTCAGTATTTAACTTACACTCAAAGTTTCTACCATACAAGCATAAGCATAGCCGAAAATCCAGCGTTTATCATCACATTTCTTTCTCCAGTCACTAGTCTACATCCAAAGCCACAACCTTGTCAATTATTTTCCACAGTAAATCTTCTTGCATGCCCTTTTAAAAGTTCAAACAAATGCTACAAAACTGACTCATCTCATGGTTATTAAGGTGACAAGTGGTAATCAAATCTTACATAATTTTTCGGACATTACTGCTCGAGCTCATCCTTCACCAGACACATTCAAGCAAGCCTGGTTTCTTCCAAACGACCCATGGAGTATGAAATTGCTGCCATATTACAATACCATTGCACTTTAACATATGTATGTGAATAATCATATACGATTTCTAACATTATCGAACTGTAAATAAACTCATGCCAATGTTCTTTTAATGTTGCAATTTTTCCTGGAAAACCTTGGAAGCTTACCTCTTCTCATCCATGACAAATCCTTAAATTATTTCAGCTGATATATTTGAAGACCATAAACCAAGTAAACATTTATATAACAACATTCTATTATTGAAACTTAGAAATTGTACTGATTCTGCACTGCTTTACTTCCTTCAGTTGGAGTTTTTAAATACGATTTGTCTAAAAAAATCACCACTTTTTAAAATACTCTAAAAACTTGCGGTAAATCCCTAACACTTAACAAGCAAATATTTTGGTTTCGGTTTCTCGACAGATCAGAGAAAATATTAAAGTTATCATCTTGCATGCATACAATTCCCAGTTTTCAATTCTCAAAGAGTAAATCAAGTTGAAAGATATAGATAAAATTGCCAATACTGTATACCCATGTTTTGTTCAAAGCTGCATCCAAATAAATGTATATATGTATGGAGCACACTATAAGCCATAATCTGATAATGAACTCAGAGCTCTGCTCTTATCTCTTATTATCTATCCTACCCATGTTAAACTCAAATTCGCTAGGATAGGAGATAAGAGATAAGAGCAGAGCTCTGAGTTCTTTATCAGATTATGGCTTATAGTGTGCTCCACGTCTGGTCCAAATTGTTCCATATATGCAAATGCGTGATATGATACATATATGGAACTCATATCAGAATGATGTACCATACATATGAACAAAATATACAAGTACATATAATCAGCAATATTCTCGAAGTATTTTTTTTGCATGTAAAAATGCATGGAGTACTTTCACCAGTGATTTTTCATATATTTATTATTTGTAGCAGAAAAAAAATATTTCCATGTATTTCATTTCATAATTTATGTAAAAGTCAGTATTTATCCTTTTTTATATGTTACAAGTTTAGTACTAAATTGAGGTGCGTATGTACATAAATACTATAAAAAAATTAAGTTTTGTTTAAATTTAGTGAATCAGCTTAAATATCCATAATCGAGTCATGAAATATAATATTTTAATGTGGTGGATTTTTATAAAAGTTATATTGGTTTAGTTTACTGGTTTATTTTGTTGTTAAATATGATAAAGGCCTGTTTTTTATCAGGATTTATGTAATTTTAAGTCGACCTTATCAAAAAACATGAAAATCGTCAATTTAGTTAGTTAGTTAATCTTCCTAAGATATCGAATCATTTTCGAAGACATCTTTGTAATTCGAACAATAAAAGTATATCTAAAAATTAGTTCTCCTCACAAAAACAAAACTGTAATACATTTCATTAAATTATGTTGACTAATAATAATTTCGAATCTTAATTTATACCATTTTCATTGATTTACCAGTTAAATATATATTTTTATTGAGTCATCCAAATGCCTAACAAACAAGCGGAGATGTACTTATCATGCTTGTCATGTAAACATAAAGGAAATCAAATACCAAACAAACACGTACATCAACTGTAAATACAAGACAGGATATTATTTTAAGGATATTATACCATAAATTCAGTCATTTATCGTTTTTTATGTCTTATCTCTCTCATTTTACATTTTGTTAATTGTAATTACAATTATAATCCTAGCATCTGTCTCCTAGTCTAACGAATGTCACGCAAGTGATGGACAGGTTACCACTTATAAGTTACCACGCGTGGTGAGGTTCGCGGTGATGTCTCTGTTGGCTTGGGTGGTGGGGGCACTGTTAACGCCGCCGACAAAAGGGCATCACAAAGTTCCTTCACACCTTGTAACCGAGCAGTGGCCCCCTCCATCATCCCTCCATCATCCTCCTCCACCACTTGGAAAAGACGTTGATATTCCTCACAAGCCATTACTTCACTTGGCTTCCTTTATAAAATAAATCACCAATAAAATTATTCCAAATTAATTAACATTTCACTTCACCACTACCACTAATTAACTTTTTAATTAAACTGAACTTCATTTATAATTATTATTTTTACTTACGTTTGAAGTACCTGCAACGCCTTCCTCCTCAAATCTTTATGATTATCCAATTTCCCCGAAAAATAAAAAAGACGCACTGCCGCCTTCGCCTCAAACCATTTCACCGGCTTTTCCAACAAAATCCCCTTCACCGCATCCTCCAATCCTCCAATTAAATATTTATGACTTATCTCCAACAACTCGACAGCCAACACAGAGCAGAACAATGGCATTTTCAAGTCTCGACAGTAAAGATAAGCTAATAGCGCCCTGACACCTTGTTCACTCACATCCTCCATTAAAATCCGATTATCCTGATTTTCCCTCATGTCGCTTTCCAGCATTGCTTTGATAACCTCACTTTGAACTTTACAAAAATATACACAAAGAAATTAGCTACATTAATCAAACAATTAAAATTAATCCCTAGTAATTTTGAATTAGTGGTTATCGTACCAACTAGAAAGGCACTGAGACACTTGACACCCTTCCCATTTTCAGCAATGATTTCCAAGTCAGTCCTCACCTCCTCCAGTAACAGCTTCTCATTGACATTGGCACATGAAAGATTCTCATGGTTCCCTTCCACTGATACCTTCTCGTCCACCGAAATGATAAGACTCACTTCCACATCAGCCAAACGGGCACCAGGCAATACCCACGTTCTCCTCATGTTTTCTGACATGTCACCACTTTCCTCGCAAAATGCTCCTTTGTCCAGTCCTTCGCCTTTCGTACGAATTGGCATTTCTAGTAGAAAAAAATTAACAAAGTTGTGGAATTATTTAATTGTGATTTTAATATATAATAACATACATTTAATTAATTTCAAAGTTTAAAGCACCATTAAAGTCACAGTCCGGAGTGGATCCCACACCATCAGTACGGCCATTGACCAGAAAAACTTGTAATGTCACCTTGACATTGAACCGTTCGAAACTTTTGTGAAGGCAGTCAAGTAGAGGACCCTCCAAATGCAAGGTTACAGGTGACCGTGTGCCCCTGCTCTTGGAATCCTGCTCCAAGTTAATCGTAATTTGACCTTTTGAGGAAATCCACTCTGAGTTTTTAAGTTTGGAAAGTAAATTCCAGTTTTCAGCTGCATCTCCAAATTGAGTGCTTTCAAAGGCGGTGAGATCGGTGACCCCAAGGTTGAGGTCCGTACTTCCAGTGGTTCTGTTCCCATTTCTTGTTGTGTGAATGATAAGGTTGATTCTCTTTCGACGGCACAAGTATACTTTCATTATTGAGATTTTTAAATTGAAATTGGCTAATGTACTGACTGATATTCTTATTCTATACCTTAATTAGTCAGTAATTTATTTATTTAATTGAGCAATTAATTTAAATTCAATTAAAAAATTTAGTTTGTTTTGATGTGGTTTTTTTTTCGATAAGAAATAAAAACAAAACTGGCCAAAGCACTACAACCACCTGCCTTGCTCTCTAGTCTCCCGGTAAACAGCTGATCACACTTCTGTCTTTTTACCTATTCTGGTATGTGCATGTATCCAGTTTTCTCACAAAAAAGTGCGGATATGTGAGGAAATTTACTAATTAGTTAATTAATATAAGTAGTAAAATTAAAAGTGAAAGCCACTTAATTTATTATAGTGGTTTGCATTAAAGGTTAACTAATTTGGGATTGTGATTTAATTGTAAAAATATTTTTTGTTGTGGTTTGTTTCGTTCTTTCGTTCGGATTTTTTTTTTTGTAAAAGTTGGCACTTTGTAATTATTTGTTATACGTAAAAAGTAAGTCACCATAATTAACTAAATGCTTCTTAATAATTAGTTAATTAACTCAGTGAACTGAAATAATAGCTTGGATATTTTTTCTCATTTTTTTTTTAGATAAGCAGCTGATGTGGTTGTGGAACTGATGGAAGTGAAGACCATTACCATTCGGCTGATAACTTACTGATGACATCATAATTATGGACTATATTCCTGGATTGATTCAGTTGGCGTCATTTGCTGTTGGCTTGACACTATTTTGGATGGGATGGAGTTCAATTAACAAGATAATTAATTCTCGAAGGGGGGATCGTCAATCTCGGGAAAGGAGGAAACTGATGGTTATCCTCGGCTCTGGGGGACACACAACAGAAATACTCAAGTTATGTGGGGCCCTTCCATTAGAAAAATATAGTCCGTTTGTTTACGTGACCACCGATAAGGATAGCTTGAGTATCAAAAAAGCTTGGAAAATGGAGGAGGAAAGGGATAACCGTCAAAATGTCAACTTTTTAATGATCCAAAGGATTCGGGATGTTGGACAAAGTTTTCTAACTGCTTTGCTGTGTCGGGCTCCTTTGGTGTTCAAACAAACTATGGAAATAATTTGGAGGGAGGATCCATCTCTAATTATTTGTAATGGACCGGGGATTTGTGTACCTTTTGGGATAATTGTGATGTTAACTAATTTTGTGGGTGTGACAAATACAAAGATAATTTATGTCGAGTCAATATGTCGTGTGGAAGGGTTATCACTGTCGGGTAAAATTATGATAAGACTGGCCCATTCCTTTTTTGTTCAGTGGGAGGATCTGAAGAGATTTTGTGAAAGGGAATATCCAAAAGCTAAGGTTGAGTGTGTTGGTAGAATTGTGTAGTAAAATATAAAAATAATTAAGTAAAATTGTGAGTGATTTAAAGATAATTAGTTTGATACTTATATTTATACTTCATAATAATTTTTCTTCAATAGTTCTGATATGTAAAATAAAATAATAAGTTGGTAAAGTGAAAAATAAATGTTATATTTTGAACTTATATAATTTTTTGAGGCTTCTGGATAGTTAGACTTAAATTGTGGGTTATAATTTTTCAATAAGTGGATACACCATAAAATCTATTTTCAGTATTGAAGCTGCTGCACAATTTTGATAATCATAATTGTAATTCTCATGATGATGACATATTGCTTAAAATAATTTTATAATCCATGAATTTTCCATGGGTCCTTGTCCAGTCCAGCAGTCCACTTGGGGACCCTCCATGAATCCATTGTAAGGCTGCAGCAGAAGGGGTCAGGTCAGGGGCTGCTCCAAGGGTTGGTACTACTCTAAAAAGGGAAGAGTCGGCGAATCCGGGCTGTTTTGAGATGGTCGAGTATCCAGACGAGCGATTGAGGAGGATAATTGCAGCAACAGCGGTGAAATGACAAATGGCAAGTCCAGTAGATCTGCTCCACAAATCCATGGCTGGGTTGAGTGACGGTCCTTGACCTTCTCCTTGTTGGTGGTCCATTGTGTTGTTGGTATCCATCCTTCTTGGAAGTAGAGAGATGAAGATCTAAAGGTCCGAGGAAGTCAGGCAGTTGAGCAGTTAGCTGAGTGAGTGGTGGTAGCGAAAGTGTAGAGCGGCAGAAGGAGAACGGGAGTGAAAGGATTGGAGATTAGCGGAGTGGGGATAAAAGGGATTAAGGCCTGCTCTCTTCTCACATCTTCTCTACCTTTTCACCATTCCATTTTTTTTTACTCCTCTTGGTCTTGGGTATTAAGAACCAGAGGACAGCATTCCATTGCATTGCATATTATGTTGGTGTTATAATTTGTCATTTTATTCATTTCAAACTGTGATAAATTTTACTGAAGTAAATTAAGGATTCACTAAGAAATTTTAAATATTTTCATAGAATTTACTCGTTTTCTGAGAAAATATACTGATTGACAACTTACATGACCAGGTTTCAATACTGAGTATGGATAATTTATCAATATGAAATATATTTCTATTACGAGTTTTAGTCTTCTGTAGTCCAAAGAGATATGTAAGTTAGTTTATTCTCGGTGGTGTAAGATTTCACCGACAAGCATTTAAGCACCACCTTTTATGGATGAACATTGCTGGAAAATAGTTTTAAGAAGTTGAATAATTCCTTTAAAATATACTTGAAATGCCGGAGAAAATTATTAATGTACTAAATTAAAATGCTTATCTACTTAAGACTTTAAGCCACAAAGATGTTTTTAAATATTCGAATTAAACTTTCAGTAAATATGTTTAAATTCTGGTGACACATTTCTCAAATTTATTTTCCAATGAGCTATCTAATTATATTTATTCCCACTCGTATGATAACTCCACTTTCTTCTCTAGACATGTCTCCAGATTTAATAGTCGAAAGAAGAAAAACAAGCTTATGGTTAACCGTAGCTTAAAATAATATACAGTTTAAGCAATACTACTCCTTCTAACACGTTTTTATTATCTCGTCTACATATAATTTATAATTAACTCAACCAAGCCTTGTTCATTTCTGACTCCAACCATAAACCTTTCAACCTTTTTTAAAGCTTAGTTTGAAACTAGCACCTCATCTACTTACATCAACTGCTTATAAAAATGTCCCAAAAACTTGAAATTCAAATAATAAACTTCAGTTTTTGGTTTAGTTGTTCAAAGCTGCGTTTATTTTCACTTCGAGTTCAATTCTATCCTAATTATGTACATGTAAATTACCAACCTATTGCTCAAACTAACATAATATTTTGGCGTATACTCCTAGCTCTCTCCTGGATAATCACAGCTTATGAACTTTACCATAGTTTATACTCTTCAGAAAGTAAAAACCTTGTTCAAATTCTCTACCAGTTTTACCTAGTCATCGTTAAAACTGGAACAAATACATTGGTATACATATGTCATATTTTGTCCTGCTGTTGCATTTGTTCTACCTTTTCTTCATGATAATTCGGTAGTACATCTAGTTGATATTGATTGTTCTATAAATTTATGTAGAGTTTTAGTTTAAATTATTCAATTTGTGTTTATGCTTCCGTTATCTGCAATGTGCGCAATTACTACAACTGTTCTACTGGTTTCCCTAAATGAAGTCAATAAGAAACTAGACAATTTAAGGTAAGGACTTTATACAAACGAACGTATATGTATTTCTAATTTAAGTATGATATATATTTTTTAAATAGAATAATTGCCAAAGATCAACGAGACAAGAAAATATGGTAAGACCAGTTCATTGTGTTTCATAAGTATCGTCAAACCCAAATACTAGCCATTCTTGGTAACCAATGTTTTCAATTGGTGCTATGGTCAGTCGTGGAGTTTGTTTGTGGTGTATGTCTGATTATGTCACTTTACGTCATGATGGTTTGTCATGATCGAATTCCGTTGTCAGGACTACTTGGATTGGGTATAGTTGCAATTACGTTAACTTTAATGTGCTGTCTAATGTTTGACATGGCTAGTTTGACAACTTTGAAATCCGCACGGGTCTTAAACTTGTAATGCATGACAACACAACTAAGTACAATCGTAATTTTGAAAAATGAATTTGTTGAAGAAAAAAAGTTGCTCACCAGTTGTGTATTGGATTGGAGAATTTCCCAAAATAGGTAGAGATATATGGCTTTCAATTATAAGATTTGTGTCATAGAGAACAGTTGCTTTAGTTTTGAAAACAAAATTAGGTGAGGATTTTGGAAGTGAGATTGTTGTTTACTTATCTGTTGGTCCTGACATGCTTTAATTAGTCCACGACAGTGATAATACTTAAATAATAATTGTTGAAGTTTATTCTTGTTTGAATATAGTGGCTTTGTGAGATATATATTTGTGTGTGTTTTTCGTCGTAGTATTTAATTGCATCATTATTATTAGTAATATTTACAGGTATAGGTATTGTATCAATTGTAAAAAAATATTTAGCAATTTCATCAAAATAATAATAAATAAGTTCTACTTTAATTATGAATATTGATCTTAAAATGAAAATCGTTTTAAGAACGACTAAAAATCGGTGTATTATTCAGACATTTATATTTTAAATTATGGTAAAAGCATACATTACATTTAAAACAAACTAATATACGTCCATAATTTTAAAGTACCTTTTGGAAAAGTTATCATGGAAACTCAACTAGAAACACTAAAATCCAACAGCAACGTAAGTGTAGACTATAAACAAAGGACAGCTAAGATTCGACTTTGCACTTTGATAACTATAATTTTTTCCAACTTTTCTTAATGAACCTAACTAAATATGACGCTATAATGTGTAAAATATTTAGGGATTAATTTAAGGATTTAATGTAACTAATCATAAGGATAAATTGTAATTCTCATGGTGACATAACTTGCTTTTAATAATTTTCAAATGCATAATTCCGAGAAGCAAATATTTTCTCAGGGAATCTTCACAGGTTATTTGGAAAACCTTATTTTGACCTGAGTAAATTATGGATTCGCTAAGAACTAATATTTTCATAGAATATATTCGATTTGTGAGCAAATATAATGCTTGACAACTTACATGACCAGGTTTTAGTATTAAGTATGGATACTATCAATAATATACATAACTCAGTTTTCTATTACGAGTTTAAATATTCTACGTTTTAATTTCACTCAGTAGTTTACAGTTATATAAGACAATAATTTATTCCAGCTGTCAGATTTCATCGATATGCAAAAGTACCAGCTTGTGAACAAACTTTACTGGAAAATATTTCTAAGAAATGGAATATTCCTTCAAAATATATTGTGAAATACTGGAGAATTATAGTTTATAATTTACTCAACTTGAAATGCTTATCTACTTAGACTTTAGCCAGAAGACGTTTTTTACATTTCATTCGAAATGTACAAAAAATCAAATAAGAATCTATATTTCAAAAATCCAAGAATGCTTTGGTAACTAAAATGATTTGGCAGCCGACAAGATTTGCTTTACATATTTTGAAATATAGGCTGAATTTGAAGTAAAAACCATATGTTAAACTTAAGTAAACAAACTGAATGTCTGAATGTATTTATGTACATTTAAGTCATTTCTCAATTGGCGTTTTAGTATTCCCACTTGTAAATTCCTTTTCTAGCTAAATCAGTAATTTATTCCAGAGATGTCAGATTTAATCGACAAGCAGAAAGAAATACAAGCTTATGGATGAACTTTCCAGAAAATAGTTTAAGCAAAACCAATGTTCCGCCCACCACATTTCTTTTATTAACGAATAAATATAATTTATAATTTACGCTACAAAAACTAACCCATTTCTGATTTCAACCATAAACCATTTAAAAACTTAGTTTGAAACTAATACCACATCTACTTACATCAATTGCTTAAAAATGTCCCAAGAACCTGAAATCCAAATTATAAACTATAGTTTTTGGTTTAGTTGTTCAAAGCTTCGTTTATTTTCACTTAAAGTTAAATTTTACTCTAATTATGTTCACGTAAATTACCAGCCTATTACTCAACCTAACATACTACTTTGGCGTATATTCCTATTTGTCTCATGGTTAATCACAGCATTAGAACTTTACTATAGTTTTTACTCCTCAGAACAGAAAAATCTTGTACAAATCCTATACCAGTTTTATATATTCATCGTTAAAACTGGATGCAGTGCATTAGTATACATTTGCCAAACCAAGTCACAAGATATTGCGCAACTACTTAATTGCTTGTGGCAGAGAAGTTCAATTTTTATAATTCGTAGTCCGAGAACACATCAATCCAAGAAAGCTCAAGAGAAGATATTTTTATTATCCGTTTTGGTCTGCACATTTGGCACATTTGCATTTTATTTCTTTTTCTATCCTGCAATTGCCTTTGTTCTACCATGCCTTCATGATAACCCATTGCTTCATTTATTTAACATTGGTTGCTCTGCAACATTGTTTAGAATTTTAGTATGTCTTACTCAATTTGTATTTATGCTACCTGTATCCGCAATGTGTGCTGTAATTATACCCGTTTTTCTGGTGACCTTAAAAGAAATCAACAAAAAATTGTACAGTTTGTGGTAAGTTAAAAAAATGTTCTAACATTTAAAGTTTATAATTTTTTTAAAACTAAAGTTAAACTAAACTAAACTAACTAAACTTATATATTTTTTAATTCTTAGGAAAATTTGCAAGGAACAACAACATCACGAACTATTAGATGACGGCCAAATCGTTTGTCATAAATATCGGCAAATTCAAATACTTGCGGCTCTTTGCAACCAATGTTTTCAAATGCAGCTATGGCCGGTTGTAGAATTTATCTGTGGAGTTTGCCTTATTACAACTCTGTACGTTTTGATGGTTTGCCATTATCGACTTCCGGCACTTGCAATGGTTGGACTAGCTATATTAGCCGTTTCGTTAACTTTAATGTGTTGTCTAATGTTTGATATGGCAGGTGTATCAACAATGATATCAGTACGAGTTTTAAAGCAAGCAAGGCATGAAGATACATCTAAGTATACTGGTAAGGTTTTACGTAGCTGTACTCCTATTATATTTTGGGTTGGAAAATTTCACAAAATTGGCAAAGATAGATGTCCTAATTTTATAAGATTTGTTTTGTATCGAACATTTGCTCTTGTATTAAAAACAAAGCTAAGTGCAGATTTCGGAAGTAAAATTGTAGTTCAATTACCAGATGGTTATGATATGCTTTAAAATAGGAATCCTAGGAAAATGAATCATTAAACAAATTAAACTTAAGGACTATTTCACCATTTTATTATCAATTGACATCCAAATATTTTGTTATAACTTATGTCTACGTTATGTTTACAGATTATGATACGATGACTTTAAAATAAGGTTAATTAGCAAGAATGAACGCTAATTATGTTTAATATATTTACTTTAGAGATAAACATAAACTTACAAACTATTACTTTAAAATCTCAAACTAAAACAACAAAAAGTGATAATGGGATCAAAAACTTTAAAAAAGCTTTGTTACTGAAGCTCAAACAGACATTTTCTGATTGTAGAAATACGTGAATTGTATAATTTATTTTAAAGGAAGTCAACAAAAATACGTATAATTTGACATGATACCATTCTAGCCAGGTTGTTGAACTATTAATAAATATATAAAGTCGAATGTTTCTTCCAAATATAGACCATGACAAGGAGCATTTGTTTCAAAACACCATTTCGTTATATTTAATAACTAGTTTAAGTAACAGGCTGGGTTCTTCTAACAAAAATTGAAACTGGGATAACATCTTAATCAACAACCACTATTTAAATAGTAATACGGTTAAACAAAAATTTAAATACAAACTGCGTCATTGTCTCCATGAGTTTAACCCCCGCACTTACAATTTTACTGTCTTTTTAGATATAAGTAATAACAAATTATATAACTTCAGGTTTGATCACAATTTACACAGTAAATACAATCTAGGCTTCATTTACACAATGTTCACAATTAAATGGTTGATATAAGCTTGAAATAATTCTAGCAAATATATTTTTGACATTGAGCAAATACAATTATTTAGATTACGTAGCTTTAACATAAAAGGACTTCGAACAACAAATTCTCTTTGTTTTGAAGAAAGATTCGTGAAATAGAAATTCTTAAAATCTATATTTGTTTTCACTGCTTGGAAACTACAACCAGTTAGTCAACGTGGTTTACGATTTTACAATATATTTCCAATTCTTGAATTTGAATCTGTTTTCGCTTATATAATTTATGGTTTGAAAATTTTGAACTAGTAATTTTCAATAATTTTTTTTAATCAGTTTGATAGTTATATTTTTTACTGAAATTATTTCCAATTCTGAATTATAATGTATATATTGTATGTATTCATGTAGTTTTGAAAAGTTGGCTTTTTGGATTTCAAATACTTTGGTCGAATTTGTCTGTGCTATAATTTTTATAAATAATCTATAAGCTGAAACTTGTGGTCGACATTTTTATTTATTTATAGAAATTTCCCTAACA
This sequence comes from Entomobrya nivalis, assembly GCA_034695485.1. NCBI lineage: Eukaryota > Metazoa > Arthropoda > Collembola > Entomobryomorpha > Entomobryidae > Entomobrya > Entomobrya nivalis. The sequence continues at coordinate 17,181 of JAQFZH010000577.1, read as the reverse complement.
AAGTTTGCGAACGTCTAATACTTGTTCAAAAAGCTACGAGTAAAACATTTAGAAATGAAGAGGCGTACTGTTTTATGGCATACTTTGTTCCTAATTTTGGTAAACTTGAATACGCTATTTAAATTCGTATTGCGCATTTCTAAAAATAAGTTTTAAACAGTAAACTAAGCAAATATAAATTTTAGTAACCACCATCACACGAAACAGTCGATGACAAATTTCATCATTAAATCATTTTTTGAACTCCTTACCTAACATACCATTGACGTCATAAATTTTCTGAAAATTTGTTTCACCACGTTCCACAGCTTACTAAAAATATAAGAACCTTGTTTGTAGGAACAAGTAATAATGGCCCCCTAAAATATCACTTCAGTTTTGAGTTTTAGCATAAACAGTTCTCATTCTGGTTTGATTCAACACATTAATAATTTATTCCATATGTCAGATTTAATCAATACACAGGAGCACCAGCTTATAAATGACCTTTGATTAAAATAGCTCATTACACATTCAAATACAGAACACTCTTAAACATATTTTTGACATGGTCAAATATAACTTTATAAAATATGCAACTAAACCTGAGCTAGTTTTGACATTAAAAAATTTTATTTCTAAAATATACCTAATTTACTTATATCAACTCCGTAAAATGTATCAGAAAGCTGCCATTCAAATAATAAACTCTAGTTTTTGGTTTAGTTGTTCAGTCCTTCGATTATTTTCACTTAAAGTCAAATTTTACTCTACACGTGCATGCGTAAATTACCAACCTATTAGTCAACGTAATGTACTATTTTGGCGTACCTTCCTATTTATTTCCTGGTTCATCACAGCATTAGAACTCTACTATAGTTTATACTCTTCAAAACACCTAAACCTTGTTCAAATTCTCTACCAGTTTTACATCCTTATCGTCAAAACGGGATGCAATACATTAGTATACACTTATCAAACCAAGTCTCAAGATATTGCACATCTACTCAATTGCTTATGGTAGAAGCAATCCAGGGTTTTAAACAAAAATCCCCCAACATCACAAGAATTAGACAGGCAAGAAAGGGTTTTCATTTTTTTCCTTGTGGTTTGCACATTAGGGCCATTTGCATTTTATTTCTTTTTCTATCCTGCCATTGCTTTTGTTTTACCTTGTCTTCATGATAACCCATTTCTTCATTTATTTTATATTCATTGCTCTACAAGCTTGTTTAGAGTTTTAGTGTGTTTTACTCAATTTTCGTTTATGCTTCCGGTGTGTGCAATGTGCGCGGTGAAAATACCTGTTTTCTTGGTGACCCTAAAGGAAATTAATAAACATTCATACAATTTGTGGTAAGAATAAAAATTCTTATTTTCAAAAAAATATGTTTTGTTAACGAATCTTTTTTTATAATTATTTTAGGGCCATTCTCAAAAATCAACGACACCGGAAAATATTTGAGGATGGCCAAATCATTTGTCAAAAATATCGACAAATTCAAATACTCGCGGCACTTTGCAACCAATGTTTTCAAATGCAGCTATGGCCTGTTGTGGAATTTATTTGTGGTGTTTGCCTTATAATAACGCTGTACGTTTTGATGGTTTGCCATGATCTACTTCCAACACTTGCAATGTTTGGATTGTGCATTCTAGTAATTTCGTTAACTTTAATGTGTTGTCTAATGTTTGATATGTCAAGTAAGTCAACCATGATATCAGCGCAAGTTTTGAAACTTGCAAAGCAAAATGATACATCAAAGTATACTCGTTTTTACGAAGTTGTACCCCAATTGAATTTTGGGTTGGCAAATTTCACAAAATTGGTCGAGACAGAGGCTTTTTGTTTGTCAGATTTGTATTGTACATTGTACCGAACGTTTGCTTTGGTTTTAAAAACAAGGCTAAATGCGGATTTTGGAAATAAAATTGTGGCGTATTTACCAAATGGTTTTTAATCTGCGTTAACAATGGAAGTAATACAATGAAGCAGTTAATTTTGCTCAACAAAGTATTAAGCATTAGGTTTTAAATATATGTTTAAGTGATTCGCATAAAATCTATTTTATGCATATGTGAACTTATCCTTTAATTTTTGACATTTTAAACGAAAAAAATTATTTTCTGTTTTGTTTCCGATTTTGTTTGGATGACAAATATGATATGTTAAAATAATAGGTTGGTAAAGTGAAAAATAAATGATATATTTTAAAATTTAATTTTTTGATGGGTAGTTTGACTCAAAATTTCTTAAATTTTCATACGTAAAATATACAACAATTTCTTCATGACTACATCTGAAAGCGTTGAACATATTTGAGATGTGAACATAAGTTTATAGCCTTCAGCTCACAAATGAACTTTGATCTGATTTTGACAGACTTTTTGTAAACATGTTTACCAAATTTTAACTCCTATGACGCATTTCTGAAAAAAATAAATTTGTAATGAACTAACGAAATATTAATTAGAATATACCTTATCTCGGAAAACTATCGAGAAATAAATGTCATCGTACTACCAACCTAATAGGCGGGAATTTAATAAAAATACATAACTTAGCAACCCAACTTTAAAATATAACACAGGAAAACCTTCATCATTTCCTTATTCAACCAACTATTTTACTCCGTCACCAAAAATAGGAGGACAATTCATGTGTAAAAATCAAACGGGAATAAATTTCATAAAATAAATGCTTTCTTAACTAAAAAAAGGTTGACAACTGACAACATTTGCTTAACATAGTTTGATATACAGACCGAATTGTAATTCAAAAACCATGTTAAACTTAAGTTAACAAAATATGTCTGAATGTATGTTCATAAGTCATTTCTGTTTTGACGTTTTTGTATTCCATCTTATTATCCAATTTCCTTCTCTAGATTAAGCAATAATTTATTCTTCAGATTTAACCGACAAGCCGAAAAGCCTAATGGATGACATTTGCTTAAAATAGCTTTATTAAAAACAATATTCCTCCCAACACATTATATCTATTATCTCAAAAATATTATTTATAATTAGCTCAACAAATTCTAGTTCATTTCAGTCTTCAGCCATAAACCCTTTTAAAACTTAGTTTGAAACTAATACCTCATCTGCTTACACCAACTACTTAAAAATGTCCCAAAAACCTGAAATTGAAATAATAAACTATAGTTTTTGGTTTAGCTGTTCAAAGCTCCGTATGTTTTCCCTTCAAGTTAAATTTTACCCTTATCATGTATCCGTAGGTTATCAACCTATTACTCAACGTAACAAAATATTTTGGCGTACATTCCTATTTCTCTCCTGGATAATCACAGCTTATGAACTTTACCATAGTTTGTACTCCTCAGAAAAGAAAAATCTTGTCCAAATTCTCTACCAGTTTTACATATTCATCGTCAAAACTGGGTGCAATGCATTGGTATACATTTGTCAAACCAAGTCTCAAGATATTGCGCAACTACTTAATTGCTTGTGGCAGAGAAGTTCAATTTTTATAATTCGTAGTCCGAGAACACATCAATCCAAGAAAGCTCAAGAGAAGATATTTTTATTATCCGTTTTGGTCTGCACATTTGGCACATTTGCATTTTATTTCTTTTTCTATCCTGCAATTGCCTTTGTTCTACCATGCCTTCATGATAACCCATTGCTTCATTTATTTAACATTGGTTGCTCTGCAACATTGTTTAGAATTTTAGTATGTCTTACTCAATTTGTATTTATGCTACCTGTATCCGCAATGTGTGCTGTAATTATACCCGTTTTTCTGGTGACCTTAAAAGAAATCAACAAAAAATTGTACAGTTTGTGGTAAGTTAAAAAAATGTTCTAACATTTAAAGTTTATAATTTTTTTAAAACTAAAGTTAAACTAAACTAAACTAACTAAACTTATATATTTTTTAATTCTTAGGAAAATTTGCAAGGAACAACAACATCACGAACTATTAGATGACGGCCAAATCGTTTGTCATAAATATCGGCAAATTCAAATACTTGCGGCTCTTTGCAACCAATGTTTTCAAATGCAGCTATGGCCGGTTGTAGAATTTATCTGTGGAGTTTGCCTTATTACAACTCTGTACGTTTTGATGGTTTGCCATTATCGACTTCCGGCACTTGCAATGGTTGGACTAGCTATATTAGCCGTTTCGTTAACTTTAATGTGTTGTCTAATGTTTGATATGGCAGGTGTATCAACAATGATATCAGTACGAGTTTTAAAGCAAGCAAGGCATGAAGATACATCTAAGTATACTGGTAAGGTTTTACGTAGCTGTACTCCTATTATATTTTGGGTTGGAAAATTTCACAAAATTGGCAAAGATAGATGTCCTAATTTTATAAGATTTGTTTTGTATCGAACATTTGCTCTTGTATTAAAAACAAAGCTAAGTGCAGATTTCGGAAGTAAAATTGTAGTTCAATTACCAGATGGTTATGATATGCTTTAAAATAGGAATCCTAGGAAAATGAATCATTAAACAAATTAAACTTAAGGACTATTTCACCATTTTATTATCAATTGACATCCAAATATTTTGTTATAACTTATGTCTACGTTATGTTTACAGATTATGATACGATGACTTTAAAATAAGGTTAATTAGCAAGAATGAACGCTAATTATGTTTAATATATTTACTTTAGAGATAAACATAAACTTACAAACTATTACTTTAAAATCTCAAACTAAAACAACAAAAAGTGATAATGGGATCAAAAACTTTAAAAAAGCTTTGTTACTGAAGCTCAAACAGACATTTTCTGATTGTAGAAATACGTGAATTGTATAATTTATTTTAAAGGAAGTCAACAAAAATACGTATAATTTGACATGATACCATTCTAGCCAGGTTGTTGAACTATTAATAAATATATAAAGTCGAATGTTTCTTCCAAATATAGACCATGACAAGGAGCATTTGTTTCAAAACACCATTTCGTTATATTTAATAACTAGTTTAAGTAACAGGCTGGGTTCTTCTAACAAAAATTGAAACTGGGATAACATCTTAATCAACAACCACTATTTAAATAGTAATACGGTTAAACAAAAATTTAAATACAAACTGCGTCATTGTCTCCATGAGTTTAACCCCCGCACTTACAATTTTACTGTCTTTTTAGATATAAGTAATAACAAATTATATAACTTCAGGTTTGATCACAATTTACACAGTAAATACAATCTAGGCTTCATTTACACAATGTTCACAATTAAATGGTTGATATAAGCTTGAAATAATTCTAGCAAATATATTTTTGACATTGAGCAAATACAATTATTTAGATTACGTAGCTTTAACATAAAAGGACTTCGAACAACAAATTCTCTTTGTTTTGAAGAAAGATTCGTGAAATAGAAATTCTTAAAATCTATATTTGTTTTCACTGCTTGGAAACTACAACCAGTTAGTCAACGTGGTTTACGATTTTACAATATATTTCCAATTCTTGAATTTGAATCTGTTTTCGCTTATATAATTTATGGTTTGAAAATTTTGAACTAGTAATTTTCAATAATTTTTTTTAATCAGTTTGATAGTTATATTTTTTACTGAAATTATTTCCAATTCTGAATTATAATGTATATATTGTATGTATTCATGTAGTTTTGAAAAGTTGGCTTTTTGGATTTCAAATACTTTGGTCGAATTTGTCTGTGCTATAATTTTTATAAATAATCTATAAGCTGAAACTTGTGGTCGACATTTTTATTTATTTATAGAAATTTCCCTAACAAAGTTTGCGAACGTCTAATACTTGTTCAAAAAGCTACGAGTAAAACATTTAGAAATGAAGAGGCGTACTGTTTTATGGCATACTTTGTTCCTAATTTTGGTAAACTTGAATACGCTATTTAAATTCGTATTGCGCATTTCTAAAAATAAGTTTTAAACAGTAAACTAAGCAAATATAAATTTTAGTAACCACCATCACACGAAACAGTCGATGACAAATTTCATCATTAAATCATTTTTTGAACTCCTTACCTAACATACCATTGACGTCATAAATTTTCTGAAAATTTGTTTCACCACGTTCCACAGCTTACTAAAAATATAAGAACCTTGTTTGTAGGAACAAGTAATAATGGCCCCCTAAAATATCACTTCAGTTTTGAGTTTTAGCATAAACAGTTCTCATTCTGGTTTGATTCAACACATTAATAATTTATTCCATATGTCAGATTTAATCAATACACAGGAGCACCAGCTTATAAATGACCTTTGATTAAAATAGCTCATTACACATTCAAATACAGAACACTCTTAAACATATTTTTGACATGGTCAAATATAACTTTATAAAATATGCAACTAAACCTGAGCTAGTTTTGACATTAAAAAATTTTATTTCTAAAATATACCTAATTTACTTATATCAACTCCGTAAAATGTATCAGAAAGCTGCCATTCAAATAATAAACTCTAGTTTTTGGTTTAGTTGTTCAGTCCTTCGATTATTTTCACTTAAAGTCAAATTTTACTCTACACGTGCATGCGTAAATTACCAACCTATTAGTCAACGTAATGTACTATTTTGGCGTACCTTCCTATTTATTTCCTGGTTCATCACAGCATTAGAACTCTACTATAGTTTATACTCTTCAAAACACCTAAACCTTGTTCAAATTCTCTACCAGTTTTACATCCTTATCGTCAAAACGGGATGCAATACATTAGTATACACTTATCAAACCAAGTCTCAAGATATTGCACATCTACTCAATTGCTTATGGTAGAAGCAATCCAGGGTTTTAAACAAAAATCCCCCAACATCACAAGAATTAGACAGGCAAGAAAGGGTTTTCATTTTTTTCCTTGTGGTTTGCACATTAGGGCCATTTGCATTTTATTTCTTTTTCTATCCTGCCATTGCTTTTGTTTTACCTTGTCTTCATGATAACCCATTTCTTCATTTATTTTATATTCATTGCTCTACAAGCTTGTTTAGAGTTTTAGTGTGTTTTACTCAATTTTCGTTTATGCTTCCGGTGTGTGCAATGTGCGCGGTGAAAATACCTGTTTTCTTGGTGACCCTAAAGGAAATTAATAAACATTCATACAATTTGTGGTAAGAATAAAAATTCTTATTTTCAAAAAAATATGTTTTGTTAACGAATCTTTTTTTATAATTATTTTAGGGCCATTCTCAAAAATCAACGACACCGGAAAATATTTGAGGATGGCCAAATCATTTGTCAAAAATATCGACAAATTCAAATACTCGCGGCACTTTGCAACCAATGTTTTCAAATGCAGCTATGGCCTGTTGTGGAATTTATTTGTGGTGTTTGCCTTATAATAACGCTGTACGTTTTGATGGTTTGCCATGATCTACTTCCAACACTTGCAATGTTTGGATTGTGCATTCTAGTAATTTCGTTAACTTTAATGTGTTGTCTAATGTTTGATATGTCAAGTAAGTCAACCATGATATCAGCGCAAGTTTTGAAACTTGCAAAGCAAAATGATACATCAAAGTATACTCGTTTTTACGAAGTTGTACCCCAATTGAATTTTGGGTTGGCAAATTTCACAAAATTGGTCGAGACAGAGGCTTTTTGTTTGTCAGATTTGTATTGTACATTGTACCGAACGTTTGCTTTGGTTTTAAAAACAAGGCTAAATGCGGATTTTGGAAATAAAATTGTGGCGTATTTACCAAATGGTTTTTAATCTGCGTTAACAATGGAAGTAATACAATGAAGCAGTTAATTTTGCTCAACAAAGTATTAAGCATTAGGTTTTAAATATATGTTTAAGTGATTCGCATAAAATCTATTTTATGCATATGTGAACTTATCCTTTAATTTTTGACATTTTAAACGAAAAAAATTATTTTCTGTTTTGTTTCCGATTTTGTTTGGATGACAAATATGATATGTTAAAATAATAGGTTGGTAAAGTGAAAAATAAATGATATATTTTAAAATTTAATTTTTTGATGGGTAGTTTGACTCAAAATTTCTTAAATTTTCATACGTAAAATATACAACAATTTCTTCATGACTACATCTGAAAGCGTTGAACATATTTGAGATGTGAACATAAGTTTATAGCCTTCAGCTCACAAATGAACTTTGATCTGATTTTGACAGACTTTTTGTAAACATGTTTACCAAATTTTAACTCCTATGACGCATTTCTGAAAAAAATAAATTTGTAATGAACTAACGAAATATTAATTAGAATATACCTTATCTCGGAAAACTATCGAGAAATAAATGTCATCGTACTACCAACCTAATAGGCGGGAATTTAATAAAAATACATAACTTAGCAACCCAACTTTAAAATATAACACAGGAAAACCTTCATCATTTCCTTATTCAACCAACTATTTTACTCCGTCACCAAAAATAGGAGGACAATTCATGTGTAAAAATCAAACGGGAATAAATTTCATAAAATAAATGCTTTCTTAACTAAAAAAAGGTTGACAACTGACAACATTTGCTTAACATAGTTTGATATACAGACCGAATTGTAATTCAAAAACCATGTTAAACTTAAGTTAACAAAATATGTCTGAATGTATGTTCATAAGTCATTTCTGTTTTGACGTTTTTGTATTCCATCTTATTATCCAATTTCCTTCTCTAGATTAAGCAATAATTTATTCTTCAGATTTAACCGACAAGCCGAAAAGCCTAATGGATGACATTTGCTTAAAATAGCTTTATTAAAAACAATATTCCTCCCAACACATTATATCTATTATCTCAAAAATATTATTTATAATTAGCTCAACAAATTCTAGTTCATTTCAGTCTTCAGCCATAAACCCTTTTAAAACTTAGTTTGAAACTAATACCTCATCTGCTTACACCAACTACTTAAAAATGTCCCAAAAACCTGAAATTGAAATAATAAACTATAGTTTTTGGTTTAGCTGTTCAAAGCTCCGTATGTTTTCCCTTCAAGTTAAATTTTACCCTTATCATGTATCCGTAGGTTATCAACCTATTACTCAACGTAACAAAATATTTTGGCGTACATTCCTATTTCTCTCCTGGATAATCACAGCTTATGAACTTTACCATAGTTTGTACTCCTCAGAAAAGAAAAATCTTGTCCAAATTCTCTACCAGTTTTACATATTCATCGTCAAAACTGGGTGCAATGCATTGGTATACATTTGTCAAACCAAGTCTCAAGATATTGCACAACTACTCAATTGCATATGGCAGAAGCATTCCAATTTTTTAAATTCGAAAACGCGATTAGATAAAAAGGAAACCGTTTTTATATTGTCACTTGTGGTTTGCACATTAGGACCATTTGCCTTTTATTTCTTTTTCTATCCGGCTATTGCTTTTGTTGTACCTTGTCTTCATGATAATCCATTGTTTCACTTACTTTACATTGGTTGCTCTACAACGTTGTTTAGAATTTTAGTTTGTTTTACTCAGTTTTTATTTATGCTTCCGGTTTCTGCGATGTGCGCAGTGATAATACCGGTTTTCTTGGTAACCCTGAAAGAAATCAACAAGAATTTATGTAGTTTGTGGTAAGTAAAAATTTCTTTACCATTTAAAGTTCGTAACTTTTTTAACGAAAGCATTATATATTTTTTAATTCTTTAGGAAAATTTATAAGGATCAGCGACCCCATAAAATATTTGATGATGGGCAAATCATTTGTCACAAATATCGGCAAATTCAAATACTTGCGGCTCTTAGCGACCAATGTTTTCAAAACCAATTATGGCCAGTTGTAGAATTTATATGTGGCGTTTGCCTAATTACAACTCTGTACGTTTTGATGATTTGTCATGATCGACTTCCGGCACTTGCAATGGTTGGACTGGCAATATTAGCCATTTCGTTAACTTTAATGTGCTGTCTAATGTTTGATATTGCAAGTGCATCAACAATGATATCAGTACGGGTTTTGAAGCTAGCAAGGCATGATGATTTATCTAAGTTTACTCGTAAGGTTTTACAAAGCTGTACTCCTATTATATTTTGGATTGGAGAATTTCACAAAATTGGTCGAGACAGATGTCCTTCTTTTGTAAGATTTGTTTTGTATCGCACATTTGCTCTGGTGTTAAAAACAAAGCTAAGTGCTGATTTCGGAAGTAAAATTGTGGTACATTTACCGGATCGTTATGATATGCTTTAATATTGGAAGGATTATGACGAAACATTTAAGTTTATTTAAACTAAAGATCAAATATTACTTTCAACGTCCATTTTTTTGTAGAACTGTTAGTCATGGTTTTATTTACAACGATAAGTTATTTTTACGAATAAATACTATAACTTTAAGTTAATAGTTAATTGCCATGATTGTATGCTAATTAGTTATTATGTATAGTATTTTTACTTTAGTCATTGCTGTAAAGTAAGCAAGTTGTTAAAATAAATAGCCTATAAACTTACGGAACGTTAACAGTATAAAAAATTTGAAAGGAAGTGAGCAGAAACATCTATAATTTTACATGATATGGTTTAATATAAATATTATCGGTCAAACGTGTTTTGTCATGATCGACTATGACGAGTAGTTGCTTAAAAACACCAGTTCATAATTTTAATTTATTTAGGTAACAGGCGAGACTATTTTCATAAGAATTGAAACTGGGATAACACCTTAATCAACAACCACTGTTCAGTAACAGCAGTCAAAACAAAAATACTACTTACGTCATTGTCGCCACGAGTTTAACCTCCACAATCCTAATCCTAGTTCCTAGTTTATATCCAGTTATCTGATTTCATCAATGGGCACAATCCTACTTATGCTATAAGTTGAAACAGTTCAAGCAAATTAAACTGAAGCTAATATAGTTCTCACATTAAGCAAATATAATTATTAAGGTACGTATTTAGTTTCCACATTAGTGGACGTCGACCGACAAAAACTATTCGTTTATTCTATTCGAATCCTGAATGTCGCACAAAATATTCAGCTGCTTAAAATGCCCGCAAAACCTGAAATTCAAATAATAAGCTTTATCTTTAGGTTAAGTTCTTCAAAGCTGCATTTGTTTTCATTCTGTGTTATTTTTTTCTCCTAAGTTCGTTCGTTTAAATCAACAACCAGTTAGTCCAAGTAGTTTACGTTTTGGTTTATGTTTCTGATTTTCTCCTGGTTTGTCACCGCGTTTGACCTTTACTTTAGTTTATACTCTTTAGATAAGAAAAACGTTGTTAAAATTCTATACCACTTTTATATTTTCTACTTTCACTTCTAATCTGCACTTTGGGAACATTTGTATTTTATTCGTTATTCTATCCTGCTGTCGCATTTGTTTCGCCTTGTCTTCACGATAATCCATTCTACTTGAATTTAGAATGCTTTATATGGCTAGTTTGGCGAGCTTAAAATCAGCACGGGTTTTTAAAGTCGTTAAGCACGGTACCACATATAAGTACAATCGTAAATTTGAAAAAGTTGTATATTGGATAGGAGAACTTCTCAAAATTGCCAGAGATAGGTGTTTTTCATTTATAAGGTTTGTGGCATATCAATCATTTGCTTTAGTTTTGAAAACAAAATTAAGTGAGGATTTTGGAAGTAAGATTGTTGTTTATATGCCTGTTGGTCCTGACATGGTTTAATTAGTCCAGGACAGTGATGATAAAACTTAAATAAATAGTGGTTCAGTTTTATCTAGTTTGAATAAAGTGGCTTGGTGACATATATATTTATGTGTGTTTATCGTCGTAGTAATAAATCGCAATATTAATATCAGTAATATAAATTATATACATACATGTAATGTATCCAATGCAAAAAATATTAAACAATTTCATCAAATGATAATCAATGAGTACTACTTTAATTATGAATATTTATGTGAAGCATCGCTTTAAAAATGAATAAATATGGGCATATTACTTAGACATATATGTTTTTTATTTATGGTTCGTAAAATAAACTGGGAAACGCTCATAATTTCTAAATTATTCTCGAAAAACATTTCATGTAAATCTCAACGACAAACACTAAAATCCAACCGCAACTAAGTATGGACCATAAACACACAACAGCTAAGATTCGACTAAAATCGATAAGATCCGGCACAATCTCTTTTGGTATATCATAAAACACTTCTCTTTCCATATTTGACTTTGCAAACTGAGCAAGATCATTCCATTTATCGACTAGTCCTGCTTCATCAATTCTTTGCAATGTTTCTAAGATCCAATATCTATTAACAGTATTTGCCACAAAAAAGTATGGCTCAAGTTTTTGCTCCTCCGGCACATAAAAGCATTCAATAGATTCGCTTAACTTCTTATATTCATGTCTTTCCAAATGAAGATACCAATATATCCAACGACCCTGAAACTGTCTCAACGCTTTTTGTTTAACAAAGTTCAAATCCAGTTCAGTCGATGAATGGTCTCCAACACATGCATAATCTTCCGTTATGTTAAGACAGTCTCCTATATATTTCATCCTGTATCCATATTCAAAAAGATCCTTAGTTGTCTTAAATGGCTTGTGTTTCTCGCGAATAGTTACTAAGCTGGTTAGTTGAACCTCGTAATTAATTAAAATAAATATACTACCAACTACTAGAAATATAAATATCCATTGTGATTTGTTAATTTTAATTACTGCCCTGGTTTCCATATAAAATATCAAAATAATTATGTCAATATATTCCATAAAGGAAACTAGCGTATGTTGAAGCAAAACTAAGAGAAGTGCATTTGCTATCCAAATGACGAATAGAATAATCCAGACGTGTAACGCTACATGTCCGATCCACACTTTATAACCAATGTATATTTGGTTGCCATGGTTGGAAAAATCCTGACAGTAAAAATAGTAGTAACCTGAAAAATATTGCAAGTGTGCTGCACCAACCCAATATGGATTCCAGTTTTTTAGATCTTTCATGTCTTGTAGTAAATATTCAGAGGATAGTTCATTTGAAACTTTTCCACTTTTAAATGAAAAGTTATGCGTTTTTGAGATTTCTATTGCAACTCGTTGTTTTGCCCAGCAATAGCGTCCTAAATGTATAGATTTATATTGACGTGTTTGATAAACGCGATCACAAAAGAAAGTTTTGGTTACTGATTCCTTGAAAAAATCATCATTATGCCATCTAATTCTAGTATCAATGCCTTTATTGTTTGCGTTATAGAAGTATTTCTTGTGGAGCTCTAAAACAGATTTGTGGGAACTGAATTTACCAACTAAAATATAACTCAAACCAATCTCTGAATTTTCGCAATATCCATTGCAAAAAATACTTGTTGATATCAACAAGTTTTTAGAATTAATTTGGAAAATAATTTTTAACGCTGGCGAGTTTTCAAAAAATTTGAACTCAATTTGAGCTCCGTCGAGTTCGAAAAATGATCCAGGGGCGGTTACCACAACAATAATTGTGAAAGGCAACATAAGAAACTTCCATAATGTTTTGATAGCCTTACTTGAAAACCAGTTTAAGGTATCTTTTCCGTTTAAACATTGTGTTGGTATAGAAATTATTGAAACTGCTTGTGAAAATCGTGCTATTAGGGGTTCTATCTGTTTGTCATATAAAGGAGAGAATACCATTTGAGGTGGTTGACTGGCGTAATTGTCTGCTTCTAATATTAATGGCACGATGTTACTACTGTGATGGTAAGAGATCCTATTTTGATTATAAACATTGCAGTCATGTATACTATAATCTGTGTATTTGCTGTTTAAACTGTGGACTAATATAAAAAACCACGATAGTTGAAAAGCTAAAAATTTTAAATCCCTGAGAATTGTGTGTTCAAGCAGAATTTTCATATTTCCGAATCAGTTTTTGAAGTAGTATTTAAAGCACCAGCTTTTGATTTCGTTAAAACTACAAAGTGAGTTCTCTCCAATAACTTCAAGTTTGCTTCTACGAATTTATACAATGCAATTCCAATTTTTTGAAGTGATTAACATGAATGTAGTTAAAATTGCACTGGGTATAATTAATTCGACGCTTGGCTGACTGTATTCTTCTTTGTAGTCGTTTCTAAGCGTCGACGATTAAAAATCGTCAAGAAAGTTAAATTTTTAATTTCAACACTAATTTCGCCTTTAAAAGTTTTATAAGACTTGTTTAGATTTTTTACGTATAAAATCAATTTTTCGAATACAAATGTTTAAAAAAATAAATTGCAAGGAAAACAATTGTACACACGAGGCATAGCGAAGTACTTTTTAGAAAAGCAATTGTAATATTTAGAGCTTAAGTGCAACGTGTATAACTTTAATAAATTACAATTTTTTAACATTGTCCAATAAACTTAAGAAACTTAACTTAATATTTACATAAATCTTGAAAATATCCATCATGATTTTAATCTGTTGTATATACTTTTATTTCAATTGTTTTGTTGAGGATCATACTTATCGAATTTTTGTATTGAATTGCAATTGCAAAGTGAACCCATCTATGAATATTTTATGAGCTACAATTCTTAACTATAAACCCAAAGAAAACGGATTTATATATAAGCTGTAAATATCGTACTACGAAAAGACCTGAAAACTGACAACTTTGCATCTACAATATAATTACTTTATAGAAATGTTTGAATAAGATGTTATTGTACTATTTTTTAAATATTTCCATTGTACTTACGTTACCTCTACGTATATACAATTACAACAAATGTTTACAACCTTTATATCTACAATTTGATAGTTTTATTAACTTTTATACCATCTACTAAGTATTTCTAAGACAAAAGTAAAAAACGAGCCAACTACTAAAATAATTCACAAGTATACAACAGCTAGAACCTTCCCAAACCCAATTAAATCAGGCAGCATTTCATCTTGAGTCTCAACAAAAGTCTCCCTATCTTGATTAGAAACCGCGTATACAGCAAGTTCATCCCATTCATTGAATAATCCGCCTTGATCTATTATCTGCAATGTTTACATTATCCAATATCTATTAACCATATATGCTACTAAAAGAAAAGGTCTACAATCCTGCTCCTCTTGCACATGAAAACATTCAATATTTTTACTAATTTTCTTAACTGTTGCTCTCTCTTTATGAATATACCAATTTACAAAACGACTATTAGCTTCCCAAGCAGCTTTCTTCTTTACAAAATTATAGGCATAGTCCAAATCTGTTATATTTCCAATGCATGCATAATTTTCCGAAAAGTTTTTACAACTTGCACTATATCTGGTTTTAAAGCCGTTATCAAGTAGCTCCTTAACTGTATCAAAAGCGGTAGGTCTATCCCTAACTGTAACTACGCTACTTAGTTCCATTTCATATTGAATCCAAAAGAACATACCACCGATTACCAAAACTATATATAGTTTATTCGATTTTGGAATACTGACTGCTGCTCTAGTCCCCAATAAAAATATTACAATAACTTTCCCTGCAAACTGTATAAACAAATTCGGAAAACTTTGAATTCGCGCTAAGCACAAAGCACCAGTTATCCAACTAAACAAAATGATAATCCAAATCTCTTCATGAATAGATCCTAGCCATAAATGGTAATTGATTTTTAATGTTGTACCATCTTCAAAATATTCTTGACAATAGATATAGTAAAACCCGGCATAATACTGTAAATGGGTTCCGTCTAACATCAAGTCATCCAAACTATTTAGATCCAAGTACTCTTGCCGCCAAAACTGTGAAAGCATTCCATTTATAGCATCAGATTCCTTAAAACTGATATTATGAACTTTGGACAGCTCAATTGCGAGACGGGTTCTTCCAAAACAATGAGTTGCTGATTGCAACATTTTGTCTTGACTTCGACGTCGATATAATTGGTCGCATAAGAAAACCTTAGTTTTGGATTCTTGATAAAACTCGGGTAGATAATAGTGCATCCATGTAATGATCTCCTTATTGTTGCCCCGGTAAAAGTAGTGTTTGTGCAACTTTAAAATTAAGCGCTCAAAGTTTAGTTTGAAGATGTTCTTTAAACTTAAATTTATATTGGGGTTTATACAATAGTCATTACAAATCACATTTGCTGAGGTATACAAGTTTCCCAACTTTTTCACCACTGATTTGAATGCGGGCAAATTTTCAAAAATAGAATTTAACTCAGTCTGATAAATACTTTGGTCTAATGTTAGATTGGTTGGTGTGAAGATATTTGGTTTTGCTAGGAGTACTACCAAGGTAGATGGTCGCATCAACAGTTTCAAAAATGTAAGTAGTGCACGTGCTGGAAACCAATAGGATTCTTTCAAGTGCAAGTTTGCTTGAACACAAAATCCAGGCACAATTATCATATCAAGGGTCTGTTCAAACCTTGGTGGACGATGAACTATTTCGTTAAAATGAGTTTCTGAGAAAATAATTTGATGGTCTTGTCCAGCACCGCGAGCGAAGTTACTATTCTTTATACCATTTAAACTACTTAGATCACTGTGATAATAATAGTTTATGTGTTGGTTATTATGAATATGTGGCTTTACTAAAACCGAAATAATAACCAGGATAATAGTTTTAACAAATGAGTAGTTACAATTAAAATGCAATTTAGTTATCATGTTTAAGAACTAGTATTTGGATTAGGATTACGGCAATCTATTTTTAATCTGAGAAACTTGGATTAGTTAGAAAGCGACCTTATTTTGAATAGAATATTTGAAAGTTTTTGAAGTATCTTAGATTGAATTATCTAGACAGAATTTAGATTTACTTGGGTCGTCTTAAACGTGCAAACAGCTACAGTACTTTGGAAAGTTCTCTTAAAATAATTCGCAAAAAAATTAAAGCTTGTTGGAGCTCAAATAAGTGAAAAAAACACAAAGTGATAAGTAGTGACTATACTTCAAAGCAATAAGTTATACACGTGCTTGGTATTTTGTTTATTTTAAAACTTGGTCGTACATTGAGATTGAGAGAAGCATTAAAACTTGGAAGATGACTTGATTATAATGTTAAAGAAAATTAAAAATTGCTGTAGAATAATTGTGATTCGTCATGGAAACTTGAGCACGGAGTATGATGAACAAGTTTAGATTTAATTTAATGTGTTTAATGTGTTTTCACGGTAAATACCTCCCTAACAATTAACAAATTAAAAGTTAACTTATTCGGTCCATTTGATTTTAATAAAATAAAAATATTTTGTGGTTTACTCTTGTGTTAAATCATCACACAAATCAATTAAACAGCTAAACAAGTTTATTTCATGTCATTCAATTAAAAAAGCATACAAATAGCACACACCAATAACTCAGTTTATCTCATAGTCTCC
>JAQFZH010000576.1:0-30273 GCA_034695485.1 Entomobrya nivalis | reverse complement strand
AAATTAATTTGAAATGCAACTCAAGTAACATGAAGGAGTACATGCATGTGGAATTATATGGGTGCTACATACGTATACATAGGGCATTTCAAAAGTTCGTATCCAAATGCAAATTTGAATATCTCAGCCGCAAGTTAATGAATAGATTAGATTTTGGTATCATAAGATAGCCAAGAGTCTAATTTAAAAATGTGCTGAAGGAAATTTCTCTAGATGTTACCGTTTCATTGTTTTGGTTCAGAAACCAAAAATTGCATGCCCAAAAACAGTGAAAAAATAAGCTTAAATGCGCAAAATCGAATTTGATGAAAATCGTGCCCCCTGCGGTTCAGAGTTTATTCGCTTTCTAAGCCAAATAGGGACCATTAATGAAGCACCCATTTAATACGACTTATTTAAAACCAAAAGTATTACATTTCACTGATTTTTAAGAAAGTTATATCAAATTGAAAATAAAGTGTAAAAATTGACCTCAAAACTCGAGATTTTTACTGATTTTCTGTGGTCATATAGCTCCCAAGTTGAAGAAGCTAGAGCCGAATCCTTTTACGCATTTTTAAGTTAGACTCTTGGCTTTCTTATCATACCAAAGTCTATTCTAATCATTAACATGCTGCTGAGATATTCGGATTTGAATTTGGATACGAACTTTTGAAATGCCCTATGTATATATCGTGTTAACTCATCCAGTAGTCTTCTGCAGTAAAGTAATAGTAGTCTGTTCCGGCACCTTACTTTGCACTTATTCTAATTTTCTCCCCGCCTTTTTAGCAATGCAATGATAGTTGACATAGAGAACCTCCTGAACGTATCCTCTGCTCACAGTCTGTTTTACATATCAAAAGAAGGATGTAGAGAAAAAGGGACCCATTTGCTGATGTGGCAGTACTCTTTTAGTAGTAACAAAGAAGAAAACAAGCTGCTTGCTGAGTCAAATGTTTTTTAGGTTTGTATGAGGAAAATCTGCTTAGAATTTGAATTTCATGTGCCATTTTCAAGTACTCGCTGTTCGTTTTCAATTTGTCAATGATATTCCCGGATTGTCTGTGTGGATTGCTATATTTGTGTAAATTATTCAAATGAAGCGCACGTACAATACTTGACGTGATAAAGGGATTTCAAGGCATTTTTCATTTTTAGCTTTCGTACGTCTTTTTAACAATATCATACTGATCACGATCGTTAGTAATGCTCTAAGAAAAATTATTTCTTTCTTTGAAAATAGAAAATAAATTATTTGGAGAAGCGACTGTCAATGAAAAGCAATTTTATTTCTCTACTTTTACAATTCATTAAATAAGCTAGCAGATTCAAAACCATATATATCATTATAGGAAACCTTCATACAAGTTTTTATAGCTTGATGGATTTACATAAGTATACCACTTTAAACAAGCGTAAACTAAATACTAAGCATCAGTCTACTTTATATCGTTTGTGCAGTTTTGTGTTGCAGTATGAACGGCGTATGCGTAGCTGAGCGGGTATTTCTAGTACGTGGAATGGATTGTACTGCTACAATTTCTTGATCACTGTCATCATTCAAATTTTTAATTAAAGTTTATGTACATTTGGAATCTACGCATACACTTACCTTAGCTTCTCGGGTTTCAGCCTTTAATTTTCACATTTAATTATTATAATCCTTCAAGACTAGCAAATACAGTTACAAATTCTCTTTATTTTTGACAATTATGAAAACATATTATTTTTTGGCTCAGGATATTAATGGAGACTTCCAAAAATAACAAGGGACTTATAAAAAGAGCCATTGCATTTATACAGCTTTGCATTGTTTGTTCAGCATTTTGAATAAGCAAAACGTAGGAAAGCACAACCCATTTCTCATATCTTTTATGCATACTTTACTTACGATTAGAAAAAGGAAGAGTGGCGAATCTCAGTTGTCAGCGCGTAATTTGATAATCGTGTTTAATTGCACATGACCGGTATTTTACAAGCATAGGAATGGAGATGTAAAACGATTACTGTTGTCGATTTCGTTGCAATGAAACCTCGGCGGTGTGGTCGCCACTGAGTTGCAGTGAGAGCTCGATGTGGTGAGAGAATTCCAAACAAACGGCAGCATAATAATAATATATATATTAATCCGATACAGAGAGCTTTAAGTCTAGCTTTCTCTTGTAATAACGGTAGACATTCATAACGCTTACATCTATTACATATTACACACTTGATTATAAATGCATAGCAGTATCATATAGTGTGTGTTAAGTATACCATGTTACATAGATATTTGGTTGTATGCTATTTATAGGTAACAAATTAAGAGCAGCTTCAGAGAAAGGCATCAAGCACCACTACTACCACTAAGGTATAATATGAATGGTACTTGTGGTTTTCGACAACAAAGACCCACTAGAATATCGCGTTTCATCCTAACGGATCCTCTTACAAGCCTACTAGCAAAACCTTGTCATACGCCATTTAATTTTTAGGAAATTGCATGATGATGTGACAGTGCGGGACCAGGACTACACTACGATCACCATGAGGATGATCATGAGGATGATGACTATGACTGCAGAATAAAACTACGAATGCAAATCAGTTATTATTATGTATCTTGCGTGTAGAAACGCTGTTTTCTCTTGTAGGGCTAGTCAGATGGCATTACATACTTTCTATTTTTTGGTAGATGATGATCGGGGGTGATTTTGTTGTGAAGCTTGGTTGGTGATGGTGTTGTAGTTAAAACAATAATTTGAATCTTTTTCAGTCTGCCATTCTGTGAAAGCAGAAGAGGTGGTAGTGGTGTGTGTAGTAGAAGTAGTGGATGAGGAAACGAGGGAAAAGGGAAGACCACACGAGGTGCTTTTGTCGTTTGAGCTGCTGAATTAGGCCTTGGATCAAATTACAATTTTCGAGAATATTTGACAGCTGTTTTGCTACTAGTGAACAAAAGGACTAGCGAATATTCCCTTTGTCATCCTCTACTAAGCCAACAGTGAGCCTTGTACAATGTTCCATTATATTAGCTTGGTTGCTGTTTTTACTACAGTGTGTAGTATGTAGATTGGCAAATTGGTGGCCGTGCTGTGTTCTGCAGATCCTCATCAGCTGTCGTTTGCCATACAAGTATAAAGATAATTACATTAATGTTTACTGTCTACTACTAGATGCCTGCTCACTCTTCCTATTGTACATGAACAATTTCTCGTTCGAAAACTTGCCAGCTTTTGACATACATTTTTGATGATGACTGCTGTTTGCTGCAGGCCAGCAGCTCATCTCTATTCTTCATACTCACTATTTTCATTCAAGAGAGAAAGCACAGTTTTCACTTCAAATTTCCTTTGAATCAGCAATTTTTTTTGGTGAGCATCATGTGAAAGGTTCGGTCGTTATCTGATGTCTGAAGTAGCTAATTTTTCCATTATCCATTCCAGGGGGTGATATCTTCACAAAAACATAATCTGTATCGTATCAACTGTCTAGTCTAGCATAGCGATTTACAAAAGGAAATTCTGCATTACATTTTCACATAAAACACATGATACTTTCGAAAAAGAGGAAAATGAAATGAGTCGAGGAACAATTCCTAGTCATTAGTTTCGTTGCCATATTACATAAAACAGGAGTGCATCTATATTGACTGGGTTGTTTGATTTTTTAGTCAAAATTCGTCTTACTATTAGTTTTGGTGTTAAAGAAACAAATCCGCATATAAACACATATTGCATGCACAAATATTTGACGATTTTGCACGGTGGGGAAAATATGCATAAATAAAAAATATGATATATTTTTACTCGTGATATCTCCTGTGAATTGAGAACCCAAACACCGAAAGTACTTTCTCTTTGTTTGAGCATCACCACTACAGACGCAGACTTGCGTCCACTTGGATTTATTTTTAGCATAGCATACAATTGTAAAAATCCCCTTTATCAATTGCACAAAAAGCAAATGGGTTTTATTTTCCACTTTTATACAAAATCATACATGATATTGTCAGTATTTTATTTATTTATAACGTAGCTGAAAGCGAAGTATTGACTTTATCGTGTTTGTCTGTCTGTCCGTCTCTCAACACGATAACTCAATAACACGCTGGCCGATTTTGCTCAAATTTGGCATGATCTTAGGTTAAGGGCAGAAAGCCTTTTGATTTTCAGCCCCTGGCTCAAATTCCAAGGTCAAAGGTCAAGATCGAAACTTTTTAACTTCATGTACATTTGAAAAGCGCAATTAAAAGCTCTCGTCGAGTAGATCACGAGTCATGTGTCACGTTAGGTCAAAGTCATCATTCAAAAGCGATTTTCGTGGTCAACCATAACGATCAATATTATCTTTACTATACGCCGCATTGTTTTAGCTACGTCGTTATGATCGCTGTTACAGCGGGTTTATTTATTATGATGTTGATATAAGTTTACGGAGACAGTAGAGTGTTTATTCATATTTTTTATGATTTGCTTTTGAATACTGACTTGTTTTGATTCTCGTTTCGATGTGTTTGCCAAAAGTACACTTTTGGACTTTTGAGAACAACAATCAAAAAAATAATGTTTGTTTGTGAGGAACATAAAGATCGTAAAATTCAAGTATCTAGTGTGCATTTCATCTCGTATTAGTTTACACGCTTTTCTCCTTGGATTTTTATACTTTACGCAATATCATGCACACAGACTTTGAAGCTGTATATAAAACAACTAAATAATATATTTTACCATACAAAATACTAGTACGTTGATGTTATTGTCATACTGTAACAAGTAAAAGCAGTATTTTACCTTGTGCTATCGAAATATATAGACTTGTTTACACTTTTTTGTTCGCCTTTTTCATCCTGCAGCAAAATCAGTGACACTTTTCTCTCTCTCTTCCCTTTTTCGTTTCTTTCTTCTTCATTTTTTTTTGCTTTATACAACCGTTCAGAATTCAGAAACTTCTGTTGTTAGCAAATCACTTTGCTTGCTAAGCTGAGTTTTTTTTTGTGTACGGCTCGTACAAGTGGAAAATCAGTGGAGGAACTTGCTACACCTCTACCACCATTGAAACAATTTAATTAAAAGTTACGCGTGAAATAGAATAAATAAAAAGTGACAATATAAATATTAAGTATTTTTATTGTGTCTATTATCCTATTTAGTATTTACTTTGTGTGACAAGTGAAGTAAGAAAACAACAACTAAACTAACACATTTTTATTACATTTTCAATATTAGTATACCTTATTAGTATATTGTCTTGGTAATATTGCTACCAGCAAAGAAAGACGTCATATCTAACACCAATTCAGCTGAACAAACACGAGAATGTGAACCATCGCCATTTGCCATTTCTCCTACTTCATTCACACTTCTGATTTTGTATATTGATGTTGCTGCATTGGCACTGGTAAAAATAAACATTGGTGAGGGATGGATATAGTAGTATTACTTTTCTTTTTTCTTAGCAAAAAAACCAACTGACTTCTGTTTTCTTTTAGTGTGTTAAGTATATTGGCTAGATTGGATGATGGGCTGTTATACTGAAAAGACATTAGTCTTATATTTATACTAATCGTGTTTTATTTTTCGAATGATACATGGCAACGGCGCCAATACCATCATTATACAAAAATACAAACACATTCACAATATTATATAGATAATGTATCAATACGCTACGTTAATACTTCCCTTCAGAATCAAAAACTACCGCCTTTCACAACTTTTTGATGGTTTTAGTATTCTCAAGTGGTAACGTTTCGTTGCATGATGCTCGCGCCACGATTTGCGATACACAAGAATGTCGGAGGAAATGGAAGAAAATAATGGCGCGTAAGTGCTGCAAACAAACTTGTTATATTCCCTCGTGCGCGTTCTATCCAATTCGTTTTCCGCTATATACTTTGTTAGTTCATTGAAAAGAACCGCGTGCGTGGGTGGTGGTGGTGGTGTGTACTCAATATGTTTTTTCATTAGACATGACAACGATATACGGACAGAGTGAAATAGTAATACTAATACTATTGCTAAGTTATTTAATGAGTTACAAGTTATAGTTGGGTTATAGTTTTTTTAGGGTAAAAATGGTTTTCTTTTTACCTGCCACTTTTTGACAAAGAAAAAGGAAAAATTAGGTATATATATACTTTTAATATTCAACGCAAGCATCGGAATTTATGAACACATGGTTGGCCCTATACATAAAATAGATTTAAAGATACTTTCAGGATTTATTTAGGAGAAGCAGCCATAGTTTTTTCCCCTTAAAGCGTGGAAAGAATAGTAAAAAAGCGGAAGCAACAAAGATCACAAAAAATAATACGCTGGCTGAATCGCTACTACTGTCTCGTTTCACCACCACCACACTCTTTTTTGTTCATAGAAACTGTCTAAATGAAAGTTTTTAGCTGCTTTGGTGGTAGGGAAGAGGATCTCTTTCTTTTCTTCTATTATTCCATGGCATTATATAAGACGAGTTGGAGGAAGAATAAGATTGTTGGGAGGCTGAGCGAGGAGAAAATGAGCCCTACGATACATTGAGTTTATTATTAGTATGTAGTTGAAAGCGCAATAGTGATTTTGGCATGTTTGTCTGTCAGTACTATAGCTCAACAAAGCTTTCACCGATTTGGTTTAAAGTTAGTATGTTAGTAAGTACTTGTCCTATGGTTTAGCTCAATTTTAGTTGTGATATTAAGATGGATAGGAATAATTTACTAGTTTTGCATGAATTAAAAAAGTTTTAACTGCAGAATGAGTTGTAAACTTTGATTTTTATTTGCTGTTGTGTATAGTTTTTCATTTTCACCTTTTTTATTGTTGTCAATAATTCAGCTACGTACTTATTTCGTTTAACGACTTTATTATGCATGCAAAGTGAAGAAGCCAACTTTGCAGAGGAGTTAAATGAATGTAATGGTTGAACATGCGGAGAAGGTTGATGTGATGAGGAGAAAACATAATATTCCTTTATCCATATTCATTGTCAACTGTAATATGCTGCATACTATGTGTTATGTGCGCAAGGTAAAAGTCAGTGGAACAGAGACTTACTATTTTGTTTTACACAGCAAGGAAACTTTTAAACGTACATGTAAAATCTTACATTTCAATTCAGTAATCCCTGACTTTGTTCTTAAAACCATTTTTTCCCTTAGATTTGGTTAGGATTTATACGGATAGCCTTCGGCTAATCGAGAATTTACTTGTCTGGGCCCTTTTATTTTAGCATTTAATGTTACAAACGAAAGAAGGATTGTGCAAAGATGCACACGGAACGCAATATAATGTTATTTGACAGTGACTCAAATAAATGTAAAGCGTGCCTTCTTTGGAATAATTACAAACCCGGTTTACTTCAACGCTTTACTTTACATCACAGTACTTACGATTAGTAGTTGCACTCTTCGCCCCCAATTTGTACTAAGATAAAGCTCTACTGTCTTCTTTGTGTTATTCAAGTTGAAATTACAAAGGCCGTCTACTTTTGCTACTACTGGGGTCAGTCACAAGATTTTCCTTTTATGTCGTCTATGCATTTGTGCTTTCGTCTTCCCTGGTGTCACACTAAAGAACCCATTTTCATGTATTTTCTGTTTCTCTTTCTGAAGTTGTTTATCTGTCCCATATTGAAACAGTAGCTGCAGATTCAACAACAAAAGCTGTACATTAATAACGTCTCAACTTTTAAATTTTAATGGAACCCTCTCATGTTTCTTTCTCCTTTGTCGTCACCGTGAAATCCTTTTTTCATATTTTCTCTCACTCACCTAAACTGTCTTTCTTTATCTTTTCACCTTCCCGTTCATAGTCACCCGCAGGGAAAATTATTATTATTATTTTAAAAATTGTTTCCACCCTTTTATTCTTCACAATCCGCATGTGGGCACAAAAGCAACCAACTCCATGAGCCCGTGGAACACTTGTTAGAAAAACACAATGCAAAGTTACAACCTTTTGTTTACATCCTTTCTCGCTAATGTGGGACTAGAGGATATAATATGGTAAAGTATAAAATTACAACTGTCTCTTTATAGACAGCATTTCTAAAAATAAAACTTATGTGGGCATCTGAGTACCTAACCTCACATTTTGTTGGCTATGATGGCGGAAATATTTTCAATAATTGTAAAAAGAAAAGGACTGGGATGCTCGCAATAAGTCCTTCACTTTACGCCACACAATACAAACAGAATAACTTTCACTTTTGTACATGAAGGTTCCTGTCGGGGGCTTCCAATTTGAGTTTTCTTCTGATGTCAGTATTCAATTAACAAACAACGGAGACCACCTTTGTGACGCATTGCTTAAGGCTTCAACAAAAAAAAATCCCTGATAATCAAGAATACAGTCACTTTTAGGACGAGGAAAACCCTCAGTGAAATTAAATACCAGTTGAGCATACAACCACATAGTAAACAATAACATGACAAATAGGCTTTCCCTTTCATTTTGTGTCGTTCTCAGTCAGTCAGTCAGTTGTTCTAGTGTTTGATGGAGGATTTAAAAGGTAGATGTCGTGTAAGAGAATCAGTAGCTTTGGCGGCAGCAGAATCGTTGGGGGAAACAAGCTACCACCAATCTTTCCTATCAATTGCCAACCCTTTTAGTTAAGTGAAAGTGTCTACCTGGATTAATCTCTTTGTGTGTCTGTTTTTGGGGCAAAGTAAAAAAGAAGAAGAAAGAAATGGGTTGTTTTTATGGAAGAGAGAAATTTTGGAATGGTTCCAGGAACATTTGTTTTGGTCTTTTGTATGTGTAAAATATTTGTTGACTTATTACATATCTCAAGTTATGTAAAGATTAACTATAACAGCACCTTAATAATAATCATTATCATAGATATCTTTACTCCTTTTTCAAATAAAATAAAGGGCAGTGTAGTTCACATGTTCAGTGCGACGATAAATGACATGGTTTTTATGTGCGCACAGCAAATATTTTTGTACCAATATCCCTTCTTCTGTATCAAGTTAGACAGGGGTTTGGAAGTGAAAATTCGAGAGAGTAGTTTGCTGAGAGGCTGAGGGAAGTGGAGGTGATCTTCCGGAAACAAATTCAACTAAATCTTCTTGCAAATGTTGGGATGGAGCCTGCTTCTCTGAAAGTATCTTACACCAGTAGCCAACAAAATTTCACCTTATCTTCCAGCAGAGGAGGAGAAAATGTGCAGAGTGCATGACGTGTAGGTTTCCAGACAAGCAGGCAACCCTGATGGAATGAAAAAACAGTAGCAATGTCTCTTTATCTCTCGATATTCACAAACACCAACGTTCCCTTTTTTCTTTACCTCGATACACACGGCAGATGGAGAATAACATTACGGCATTGTACAAAATGCATACATGCTCACAGATGAGAATCGAAGTTCCCTTCCTTTCTCTCTCTCTCTCTCTCCCTCTCTCTTTCTAACACAAACATGTAGAATCTAGGGCACAAGTTACATAAGCATGAAGAGTGTAGTAGGTACACTCGTAATAGTAGAGGAAGTCGCCATACGAGTCGTTCTGTGCTCCTCTTCTCGCCAGTCGTTTTCTTCCCATCGACGAGGAGAGAAGTTGCGATGAGCGCTCTTGCCTTACACATTGAATCGTTTTTGCCGTATTGCGATCCCGGAGATCACACAATCGTCACGTTTTTATACATGTTGTAGATCATCATCGAAACACTATTCTATCTCTACTATATTTTTTTTACCTTGCTCACCAAAAAGCCAAGCAGAAATGCACACTCCCTCTTTTCCGTATGTATTCTCAACAGGGTATTCGTGAAAATATAACAACGGTTTTTTATTGTTTTTCCTTACATCGATCCATTAACTTTACTAATATGTACATAGATCTAGACACAGATACACCCAAACTTTATCCACTTTCTAACTATGCCATTATGCTTGTGATTTTCAGACTACTTAACCTGTAATATGCAAAAAAATAAAGATTTCATAACTGAGCAACTACATTTATTATGCAGATGTTTGCTAAAAATGATGAAACAGATAAAGTGTTAAAATATACATCATCATATTTGATACCGATAATATGGCGCCTGTCTCTATTTTTTTTGGATGCTCAATAACGTTGTATTTCATGATTTAATTTCCTGAAAGGGTTTCAAATGTCTCCTAATATATAAATGTGCCTTATGTCTGCTATGTATTTCGAATAAAGATGGAATGGAACCTACAGGTAGAATATTAACACTGATATGAATAATGGCAGGATAAAATGCACCCTCGCGCGTTCTTGATAGTTGCAATGCATTCATATTGTCCATGAATACTAATAACATATTTTTCAGAATAGCTCATTACATTAACTATAAAACCTTATTTTTCTCAAATCATCATCACCATCTTCTTTCTCATATCCACTTTGGGTGTATGAATTATGATGTCTGTAGCCACAGAGAAAAGTTTTCTATGAATGGGCCCTTGGAAAAAAGCGAAGTTTTTCTTTTTCATTAAAGTCGAAACGTCATTTACGGCGAAGCGGACGACGATTTCTTTAGAAAAGCAGCCTTAATAGCAGTAACATCAAGAAGAAAAATAGTTACATCAATGTTGAGAACTTTCTTGTTGTTATTTGCTCTTTGAAACAAATTTCAACATTGTGTGTATATATTGTATAATGTGGAATTCGCTGATGATTATATGCACAAGATTCACGAACATACATAAAAGCTCTCTAGTTAATACAGTAGTAAGAGAGATGGAGTAGGATAAAACGGAATGATATAATGGCAAGGATTTATTTTCTTTCCGCCTTGCCGCTTTCACCACAAAACTGATTCCATAACTTATGAATTTCAGCTCATAAATGTGTTTTTGCTTCTTGGGCATCTTTCTCTCACCCAAAACACCAAAAAAGGAACATTATTTTGTAGATGGTATGACTTTATGTTTGTTTCTGTTCACTCAAACATTTGAGTATCCGCTTTCTGCTTGTAGTCCTAATGAACATTTCAGCAGCCTATATATTTTATTCACATTATCAAAAACATTATAAGCACAATAATAATACTTAATATCCTTACAACGAAGACTATTTATTATTGCAGTTACGTTAGTCTTGATTTTTTTAGTGGTTTGTTAACAATTTATCATTTTATTTACTTAACATTTGGCCTACGAAAAACAATATGATTATTTCCGTGCTATTATTGTTATTCCAAAGCACAAAGTTCAAAGATCAAATTCGAATTAGAATTAGTGCAAGTGATTTTAAGTTGTTAAAATTACTCACAAGGTATACAGTTATGCTAATGTAAAAAGAATAACTGCTATGTTAAAATATGCAAGGAATCAAGTAAATTCATAATTTTAGTTATTTGATTTTCGTCAACTCTAGTTCCAGCTAGTAAACGTATAAAAAGTATGTGCGCAGTGTGTTCTAAAATACACATTACGATATCCTGAGAGAAGCGCACACTCTGCTAAATGTCCACAGTACATAAGGAGTTCCAACTAAAATGATAAAATCGTAACCTAGAACAGTAAAGAACAACAGCATTTTCGGTCTAGCGACCACTGAACATTATGGAAGCCATTTCCGCCGGCATAACTGCTCTTGTATTTTCTGCTGGTTTCCCATTGAAAACCCCAAAAAATACGTTGTACATGTACTACTGTTAACACAATTCCTTACGAAAAGTCAAAAGTAGCAAAGCTAACGTCAAGTAAATCATATTTCTCTTTTTGCATGTATCTACATACATTAACGTTTTCATTTGCTTTTAACCTAGAATATTATTCAAGTTGCACAAGACGGAGAGAGAGAGAGAGAGAGAGAAAGAGAGAAAAGGATAAAGAGTAAGTGTGTACGACAAGCTTGCATGGAGTTGAACGTTAGTCTATAAGATTTGTTGTACACATATTATTTTTTTCAAGTAAAACTTGAATTGCCAAATCACGTATGTCTCTGTACATACGTACGTATTAAACATTATGTTATGCATGTCTAAGCTCGTTTTGTCTTTCTGTCTCTCTTCCCCAATTTGGTAACTTGAACGAAACGTACAAATTTTATGCATAGAAGTACTTTAAAGGGACTGGATGGTACTGGTTACAAACACGTTTAAAATGAAAGCATAGTTTTCCAAAAAGAAAAAGGACCAACAGAAGTAGTAAAAAAAGACTCAAGAACCGTCACATAACAAGCAAGTGTAGTCGTTTGTGTTGTACAAATGCCACCCTTAAGAGCACTATTCATAATAGTAACCAAACTGAAATGATATACGACCGGGTTGAAGATGAATGATACATGCTACAGGAAGAGGCATCCAGTATAATGAGCTGCATTTTCATGAGTGAATGAGTTTTCATGCTGGAAAATCTCGGGTAAAATATTTTACTTCTACCACCGCCACAAGTTTCATTTTCTTACGAAACAACATGGATACATTTTTACACAACATAGCTTACAAAGGTCCAAGAAACCTTTTGTACGACACACTATTTTCTATTTTATACAGAATACAATGCAGGGTTGTATAATGAAAGTAATATACATATACAAGGACTTTTCTCTCTTTCTGTGGTTGCTTTTTTATTTTAATGATTGATGATGAGTGCACTGTTTACTCGCGCACTACTGACAGACAGACAATGCTGTGATATCTAATTCTATGAATTTTCTTATTATTAACGCTCAAACTCTTTGATGTATGTGTTATATAAATATGTGTTAGTTTTCGCGATTACGTCGTCATTAATAATAATAATAATAATAACAATAATGGCAGACAAGGGGTTTCAGTAAAAGGCGGGACAGGTGAGTTAAAAATTTTGCTCAAACGTTACAAAGTTTCCAAATGATTAGAAGTTTAGTGAAATTGCTACACTTCTCCATGATTAACAATGCCATTCATCATACACAGTACAAATATACGATTGTTAAAGGATGATTTGGACGTATAATATTTATGCTTGGTTTGGAAGTTCGGGTATGGTTATCTGCAACTCAAAATCCCACTAAGGATCAATTTTAGACCTGCAGTTCAAAAAAAAATATGTCGAGGTGTTTTAGTACCTTAACATTTCAAAAATTCGACCACTATAAAAAACAACAAAAATAAAAACCAGTAAGCAGCACAATTACTTGATTGAAAAGCAAGTATAACTTAGTTATCTAAGAATATTTAAGTAAAATGTTTTTAATATTCAATATATCTTTACGGCAAAATAATTACCAAATATGTAGGGTAATATATAGTTTGCGCAGGTACATTTATGCATTTAATAATACCACATTTTGTTCTAACACTAACGTCTGTACAGGGAAGCTTCATCAAATGACAGGAAAATATCATGCACACAAAGATTTAAAACAGCGCTCAACTGTTATTTCGCGTAAATTATTTGTATCTACGTTTTAATTAAAAACGACAATCTATCAACTAAAATCTGCACTAATAATAACATCCACCATTCATCATCTCCTATAAGTTTACATGCATAAAGATGCAAAATATTTTATGAAGTAGGTATTTTTCTAAAGATATACGTCAGGATGCGTTCGTAAAATTTATAACAAAAAAATTAGTTTTGTACTGCTTCTAATGCTAATCTTATTTGTGGTCTCAGTAGATGGCAATAAATAAAAAATGGATAAAATATAGACGCATAATACTTGATATTATAATATCCGCTCATCCGCTGGAGTAACCACAATTTTTTTCCGTCTTACATGAAACCCTTCCCACAAAAGCATTATAACGACAGAGGCTCTTACGTATACATTTTATACCTTAAAACACGTAAAAAATATAATATCATCAGGCGAACGAAGACAACGCTTGAGTTGATGTATTTTCATCTATCTGTGTATGTTTTTGAGTGGTTTACTAAAGTCAAATTTGTGACTATCACATTGTATCTTCTTTTTGTATATTCAGCAATTGTAAAATGATAGCATTCTTATCGCAATATTCCCTGGTGCTCTTGAACATAAAAACAACACACTTTTCAGTACACGCGGATTACTTTATGCGTGCATCTTTCTTTGTATATTACAAAACACACGGAACGGATTCTTCAATGGTCTGGCATTCATGCTTTATGCCTATCGTATTCCATGGTTTCGAGTGATTGTTCATGGACACACTATACACAATAGAACAAGAAAATACAAGAGATTGTCATCCGAGCATCAGTTTTGTCATTAGTCGTCTTGAATGTCAGCAACAGTACAGTTCAACAAACAGTAGTATCAGCACGACTAGTTCAAAAGCAAAATAAGTATTACACACAAAGTCAAAATGAAAATGTACGACTGAGTTTGTAGGTGATAAAAGAAGACTTGTTTACTTTTATAATGATATCCTACACGAGCTGCAAGCCTTTATGTTTAACAAATAAAGATTGGGCTTGAACCTGTGGAAATTGTTACCACACTTTAAAATCCATAGTTTGTAACGTTTTCCACAAAATAAAAAAAATAATGAGACTAGCAGTGGTTGTTGTGAAGATGAAATTTTAGAGAAAACTTGTATAAAGAAGTAAATAAAAGACACTTTTTTTCTCTCCATCTCATCTTGGTTTGGTATCACATTTTTAATGTTCTTGGTAGAGAGAAAATAATACAAATATACGGTGAAAAGTGTATGTGGAGCCAAGTTTGCAATCGATATCTTCTGCGTGGAATGAAGCCGAGAGTAGTAAAGCAAGAGAAGCAAGCCGAGAGTAAGAGCGGAGAAGGTCTACCGATGCGTCTGTCGATATGCTTCGTTTTCTCACACAAAAAAAGTCTTTTCCATCCCTGTCTTTCCTTTTACTTTCTCTTTTCCTTCTCCATTCTCCCATCCATGCATATAGAGAGACACAAACGTGGAGAGAAAGATATACTCACACACACACTCGCACACAAACTCTCATACATATACATTGAAAGGGAGAAGGCATGGAGACAGAAGGGAAATCCACGTTTTACCTTAATGCACAACTTGGGAGCGACAAGAGGTAATGGTTGCGGGATGAGTAGTGAGAGTGAGAGAGGGAATGCATGCTAAGCTTTTCTGGAGGTAATAATAACGTCTAAGCTTCTCTCTCTCCCCCTCTCTCTCTCTCTCTCTCTTGCCTCTCTCGTTTCAACAGAGTCAGTTGAAAACGTGTAAAGATTTTCTTTCTCCACCAGCATCAGCATGTGGACTTCTATCAAGCATTTAAGAATACATCTACACGATTTAACACACCTTTCCCTTTATCTTCTCTCCACATAAATATCTCTATCTTTTCCATTCCTCTCGCTTTCCCTTATTTTCATTTTACTTTTAAAAAGGCAAGTAGTAAAAACGGGATGCTGACACATATGTCAAGAGTTGCTTTTGGATAATTTTTCAACTGAGGACCGACGACCTAACTAAAGTGTACATTATCATCATTTCCACTTAAGAGTACTGATGTTGAAGAACTACTATTGACTAAGCCATATTGTAGCTGCCTTCAACATTTTGCTCTTTTCTCTGAGCCTTGTTGGTTTTTACCTTCCTGTTTTATTTTACTTTCACTTTCTCTTCTACTTTATCCTCTTGTTGTTCAATACGCTAAATAGCAACAGGAAACATGTGACGACGGCTGGTAGATTATAAAGCAAAAGGAATCTAACGGGTGGATTACATATTATGTAGTAGTAGTAAAATAGACGAAGAGAAGATACTATATTGTGTATCCAAGATGACGGTGATGAGTACAGCTTTCCATTAAGAATACACATAATAGCAGACTAGCGAGACCAGTAAGTACTTTAGTGGCATCACGCATCCACTCCGTATAAAATGTACACATTGATGAATATGATAAGAGTAACCACTGCATCACGAACCATACCACTACCACGACCAAAATGTGACCCACCTACGGTGTGTAATCTACTGTAAAAGTTACTACACAACTTTCACTCACAACAGCAAAAAACTATAATCACCATCAAGCATAAAAGATAGATAAAATGTATGAAGAGCGATTCCTTGATATTTAAGAACAGCCGCCTTGTGATCATCATCATAATCCTGTGATACCACGTCATTTCATATCATGCCATTTTTCCTATTATTGTAGCCATTAAAATGACCATATGTTACGGTATCGACATATCATGTACTTATGGTATAAATATAAGCAAATTCAACGACAGTCTTCCAAGAAGATGATGGATAACTTGAACTGATGATAAAAAAAATGGTACATATTTTTTCTCCTTTTTTATCTCCGGGAAACCGGTTACAATCCTTTTTATTGCTGAAGTGAACTAAGCAGAGGAAAAAATCAAAATGATGGTGAGTACAAAATGTGGTCGAGCCACAGTACAAACAGGCGGCCGACCACATATATATGTGCTATAACTATACACATTCATGCCGCATGTTTGAAAGAATGGAGGTTGAGGTAAAAGAGGTGAAGAAGGCAAAAGATGATGTTGACGATGATGAAGGATCGACATCATCAACATCAAGACAAGGCATGCTGCTTGTTATATTGTTAAATTGCAACTAGCTCCTTTCCATATCTTATTCGTCGTCTTTCTAGTCCGTTCACTTGGTTGCCTTCAATCTTGCCAAATTCTTACTAGTTCTCTCGAAAACCCTTTTGGCAGTTTTTGTTTACCCTGTGTAAAATCCCCGTTGCTGCCCGTGGTGGGATGATGGTGAAACGAGTATAAGGACAACGGAAAACGAATTCTTTTTTTCTGGTTTCCTTCGTGTGGTGGTAGCTTTTGTTACTGGTGTTCAAGAACGGCTTCCCACTTATTATTAGATGCCAGAATGGCAATTCGTAAGATTGTTGGATGATACCGCAAAAAAGGAAGCATGTGATTCAAAAGGGTCTAAATGCTTCATAGCAGATAAGTTTTTTTGATGTTTTTTTTGAAAATTTGAATTCACATTTGTATGATCCATGGGGAAGACCCTTATTGATTTTTGGTCAGATCGGTTGACCGTGACAAGGTCATTTACTAAACACATAACACACTAGACTCAAATTTGGTGAGCAAGTAGAAGTAACATGTTTTGACTTGACCTTAGAATTACCACAAAGTGTATATTTTAAGATCAGAAAGCATTTTAATTCAAAGACACTCGATCATAAATTAAAAATACTTTTTTACAGGTTTAAACTGGCACTTTTTGCCAAACGTTTACCTGTTTTATTGTTATTATTATATTTAGTAGAAAGGCGTCATCTTGAACACAAACGTTCATAAAGAAAAGGGAAACAAGCAACCTCTACAAAAAACGACTTTGTTCAAAGAAGCTCTGGAAAATTAATGAAATAATTAGCCCAGTACATTACTTCATGCTAACAGACACACAGAAATGCTTACACTAAAACGTATGTATGTACTTATAATTAGCTACACATGATATCACACCGAACTTCTAAGAGTCATTTGCCATATTGTCATGTCATAAAGAAAATGTAAATTCTTGTTTTCTAGAGTCCGTTTCTTTGGTACTTATTCTAAGTCAAGTTCATTCCTGCTTGCTATCACAGTTTGGGACATGACTCACACGACACGACATACAGCTCCTTTTAGCAGAAAACGTCGTTGTTACATGATTAAATAATGGAAATCATTCTATTCCCATTTAAAATGATTATGCTTAAACTTACATCAATGGATACATGTTTACATAGTTTACTTTAAAGTAAAATCGGTTTAAAAAGTAGAATAAGTATGTCACAACACATAAAATCTTTTCCCTTAAATACTAATACATTAGGTCAGTATGCATTACGTTGCTGAGCCGTGCTGCGGCAATATATTTGTCTTGTTGTTTCCTATCTAGCCTTTTTTCCGCTCTTGACACAATTTAGAACGGATTATATGGGATCACATAAGCATATCATCAAGATTTATGCGGATCAGGAGAAGGTGTGACTAAAAGGCTTAACATGTCTCTTTTTTCTCGACTCCATTATTTCGCAGTTTTCTTCTTGTTTCGATACACTTTATTTTATTCTTTCACAACCGCAAACGGAACAATATTTTCTGCTAGTCATTTATTCTTTCTTTCGGCTACGAGTGACTGGAGAGAGAGAGAAGGGAAGACAGATAGAGACAGAAAAACAGTTGCTATACTGACTACACATTGTACATTACATTATATAACAAGCAAGGTTATTGTATACTAATGGGAAGCTCGTCTAGTGTCTGTTGAGCACCCACACCAGTGTGCGTGGAAAAGAAAGAAGATAGAAAAAGAGAAAGTCATCCTAACACAATCATCATCATGATTCTTTTTCTGTGTGAGAAGAGGAAAATGCTGCTTGGGCAATGGCCAGGAAAACGTCAACAGAGATTTGTATGCCAACTGATGTTACTTTCGTAGGACAACGACGAGTGGATTTCCTCCAAAATAGAAAACCAGTTTATATCCATATAACCATTTATATAATATTATTATAAAAACTTTTCACCCCTTTAGCCTTTCTCAATCTATTTGTGTTCATGTCGGTATTATTATTACAGATATGAAAACGATTTTTTACACATTTAAATGGATAATGTACTTTGTCAACTACACACACACACACGGCCATACGTTGGCAACGATTCCGATTCACTTTCATTTTTGTTCAAGAGGATGAAAATCCTGTGAATACACAAATTTATTGCCATAAAAATATTTATCCTAATAGTACTGTTTGCACATTGTGAATTCAAGCATCTAATTCGGTCTAATTATCCTCAATAAAATTGTGCAATTTCGCAAGTAATCGGTTTTCCAAGCCATATTATTTTCAACTTAAAAGCTTAAAAGTAAACAAGAAATGGACTCGCGTTGTGTCGGCACTAATGTGACAACGATATTGTAGTGATAGTCCAAATATTGCTGCCATGTACTCTGTCAGTATTGTCGGACAAATGAATGGACATTTTTACAGTAGCCAGCATGCTAACAATACCATATAATATCCGTTCTGTATTATGTTATGCTTACATTTTCCATTTAAGTATACAAAACACGTTTAGCTATGATTTGTAAAGAAACTTTGTTGGTGCATACACTACGCTAAAATATGTTATTTTTGCATTGGATGTATCGATATCAGAACATTTGTACATTTTTTTTCAAATTCTTTGATCCATTTTTCCTCCTCTGAATCAAATCTTATTCGAAATTCCGATGTCGTTTTCCAATTTCTTTGCTGACTATTGACATTTAGGAATACAAATTGATTTGGATTTCTCGTGTAGATGATATTACATTAAAGAACAATTGAATGGACAATCGTCATCATCATCATCCTCAAAGCTAACATAAACGATGGGAATTGAAGAAAAACGTGTTTTTATTAGTGACACATCTGAAATTTATTGAACATCCGGAAAGTCGGTATACAACATTTGTCATCATGTTGCATAACACACATACTACTGCTTTACTTTCTGGATTTTGTGAAGCTTTTCTTTTGAAAATTGAATAATGTATTGAATTGAAGTATACATTTCCAGTAGGAGTATTAGTAGATGGTAGCAGAACCACCAGCCTGATACTCTTCTTCATGGTGCTACTGGTAAAGTTGATGATGATTGCGGAGGTCGCCAAAGTTATCAATCCTTGTATGTCATGTACGTGTCAGAATGGAAGAGAAGGAGGAAAATGCTGATAAATAGAAGTAATCGAACAAAAGAAAAAGAGAGAGAAAGCAAGCTAGGCTAAGAGAGACATGGAACTGTCTCCTTTCATTCGCTTCCTTGAGCATTTTATATAGAAAAAAAGAATTTTCTACAATTGTCTCGTTTAAAAAAATAAAGTCTCTATACATATTGAGTATACATGTAGTTACTTAGATACGTGGGAAAAAAGGAAGAAGTGAAAATGCTTCACCACAGAGAAAAGGAACGATTCTTCTGATTTGGACAACAAAAGATGCGGTGAAAATGTTTCTTTTACTTTTTACACTTACTACACACACACACACACTCTCTCTCTCTGTCTCGCAAATAAAATAAGGTATGTATATGCTGGTGTTGGTAGGCGATGGAATCGTGGTATTGATATATAATACTTTTCTTCACATTTTATTTATTTAAGAGTATTTGCCTAAGTTTCTAACAATCACAAGTCCACCACCACAACTACTTCTGGCTAGTGACTACTCTATGTCGAGCAGTGACTCTGCTAGTCACCAACCACGTGTGTGTGAGAGCACACAAAAGATGATTGCGTCCTCAATTCCATCACAGTGTATTTAGCGTAAAAGGATGTCTACCTATTTAATGTAAAGAAAAAAAAACATACATACATTCCTGCCTTAGCTATCATCTTTCAATTCCTATAACTTCCATCCTTTTTTACAGGAAAGGCTCCTGTTATTCTATTGCTGTAGTAGTATCTATTTCCTTTTGTGGTTATCAAAAAGGAAAGAAATTATTACTCCAATTCTATTTTCGCCTTTCAACAAACTAGGAAGCATTCTTTAGTATTACCCAGCTCGTTTTAGTTCACCTATAAAAATGTACCTTTGTCCAAACACTTTTTCTCCTATTTCACTATTTCGCTTGAGTAAAGATTTTTATTCGGGTCTTTGAATTTTGCCATACAAAATCATCAGCGTCAACGCCATAGAATTTTAGATGGGTTCTTTTTTTGGCATTATTTGCTCAAAATACAAACATACAAGAGTAGCTTGTTTTGTTTTACTATAAGTAAACAGTACAGCAAATACTGTAAAATAATTGAAGCAG
Organism: Entomobrya nivalis; assembly: GCA_034695485.1. Classification (NCBI taxonomy): domain Eukaryota; kingdom Metazoa; phylum Arthropoda; class Collembola; order Entomobryomorpha; family Entomobryidae; genus Entomobrya; species Entomobrya nivalis. The sequence continues at coordinate 9,626 of JAQFZH010000576.1, read as the reverse complement.
TTGTGAGGAATCCATTCATTCAAAAAAACCGTATTCTCCATTGATCTCGATTTTCAATAGTAAACAAGACGTGTATAAGGTAACCGATTTACTATAAAATGAGGTTTTGTCTTCAAATCTTTTGTTACAAACAATTTTAAATAGAACTCTAGAGACTTTTAATGATGATGAAACATGACTTTTTTATTTCACCAAAAAGATAATCGAATTATGCACTCCAAAATGAAGTGCAATTACTACTAATTATTACTCAAGGGAGTCCTATTCAATTCTGGAAACCGTTTACTGTGGTTATATTTTTAAACCAGTCTTCACATTTTTTAGATGAGCTGACAAGTGTTTGTAGAAGCTACATTTTTAATTTAAAATTTGTACCTTAAAAGTTAGCTGTGGTTTCTAGTGGTATTTTACGTCCATACAAGCCAAAATTTAAGCTTGGGTTTACAAAAAAACAGTCTATATAGTTATTGTAAATCAAGGGACAGTCCAAAAACGGAGGCAAAAAACGGTGTGTTGATCAGCACAAAATTCTGCGTGTTTTATACATTTTATACAAAAAAAAGTGAACGGTACCGCATAACGTGCAAATTACAGTTGCTATTATAATTAATGAACATAAAGGACAGTGTCTGTCGATGTCACATGCCGTGGGTGGTAAAATATGTGTACTTTTAAACCAAAATTCACATTGACACGTAATGAGGCGAAAAGTTGGATTGGTCGATTGATTATCATTGCAGTACTATGCCAACAATGACTATAGCGGTGAAATTTGCAGTGAGAAAACAACGATTCAACCACCACATTATCATCATTGTCACCTCACATTGTGTACAAATAAAGTACTTATTTAATTGGTAGATGGTTTTATTTGATGAGACATCTCATTAACCCGAACAAAGTATGCATACGACGAGCAGTTTATTGTGACTGCAGAAGAGAAGAGATTCAGGGCCCTCGTTCAGTTAGTCAAAAAGGCAGAAAGTACAACTCGTCTTCATTTATTTATCATCATCGCATATCACATTAAAACTAGGTAACAAGAACGACCATGATGATTCTCTACCATTTACTGCTATTTGTAACATGAAGACAACTGTGTTGTTGATGATGATCATGAAACTATAGAATGCCTATATGCAGTAGTTTATGCATATAAACTTTAGAGTGCAATGGTAGTTTGTATCTACCTCCTTTACAGTGTTCGAATGGAAGAGATGAAGATGAGAGGGAGAGAGAGAGCGAAAGTGTGGATGTTTTCAGAATGATAGATGAGGGTATGGGTAAAATGGCTACGGCATGTTGTTGTCGGTAGAAATTCCTCTGTAGAGTCACAGCCTCTCTCTCGAATTGAGCCTATTTTCAACTTGTTCAATGTACATTTTCTCTTTTCTCTCTTCCATTTTCTCTATACACTTTCTCTAGATGCTTACATAACATGTAACTATCACTCTTTCTTCCTCGCTTCAATTTCAGTTACAGCTGGCTTTGCCCAACGGAAAGAAGAAAATGCTCGAGTACTCCACATACATATTATACATATGAGTAGAGTAGTAGCAGCGGTAACAATGCTAGCCCCATAGCGATATTTTTTTGTAACATTAGTTTTTCTACTACCTTTTTTCGCAGCGGTGTATGGGTGTATGAGTACAGTTACACACAAACTATATATACATTACAAAGTTAAAAAAACGGAGAAAAAAGAGTGAGACAGACGGAATAAAAAATGGATTATAGAAAAGAAAAAAAGTTAGTCATGTTAGATATTATACTGCTTTCTTGTACACCCAACAACCATCGCAGAGGTAGCATTTTCACCTGTTTCCATTGAAAACGCGTTTTTCTCCTAGAGCATTGAAAAAATATATATTCCGCCAGCCAGTTAACTTTGTAGCATCTCTATTCTATGCACAGGCAAATAAAACTAGCTTCAACATTCTGTTATCCTGGATGATGATGAGTAGGGGACTTGTTCTCCTCTCCTTGACGCTTGCCTTACTGTCTTTTTTCGTATTCTTATTTTTTCTATCAGCGCCAAGAGAGAAAAGAACGAGTAAAAACAGTGATCCTCGTTTTTTGCTGCTTACGCTTCAGATGGTAGAGTGGTAACGGTGGCATGTTCACTTTTATAAAAACTGTTTAAGCAAAGAGAAAGAGAGAAGCTAGTTGAAAGAGTTTTTAACAAGACGATAGGGTAAAATACCTGTACTTACTTAACGTTTTCACTAGGCATATAGTATGCTTTGCACGAGTGTGCTAATACAATGTAAAAATGCAAATATATCAGTGTATGCTAATCGCACACGCATTTCTTTGAGGATTGCAATTCAAGAAGGAATTGGCGGAAAGAGGGAAAAAAACTAGAGAAAAATGTAGTAATAATAAGGGTAGCACACATAAAATAGCCATTCATACACCCACCATTGCGGATGCTTTTTTGAATAGATGCAAATGCAGGAAATAGTTGAAAGAGAGTGAGATCCGTTATTGTTGTATGTTATAATCATACATATATGCATGTATGTCTGTATATGTATAGTATATTGTGTATCGTAAAAATGTGAATTGTGTATTAGTGAGGTTGTGGATATGAAAAAAAACGCTTAAAAAGATTTCATCACACATGAATGCATTTCCCATGTGCTAGTTATATGGAAATAAGTAAATGTATGTGTGATAGAATAGAATATACATTGAATGATAGGAGTACGAATGGAAAGCTGAAAGAATCACAGGACCACAGCAACGACCACATTTTTGCTCAACGCCACACACTCATCTTCCTTCTCATCAGCATCATCACCATTATTGCTGGAAACATTTTCCACGTTTTCTCTCTCTCTCTCTCTCTCTCTCTGCCACACCGTTTGCTCTTGCCTTGCAGTCTTTTTTCCTTTCCATTCCTTCCATTTCCCCTTTCGTCCTTGTCGTTTGGAAAAGAATCAGTAGCGGCAGCAGTAGCTCACTATGCAGAAGGCTCAGCAGACACAAATTCCTCTCTTGCATCTTTTTTTAATGCTGCTCCTCTTCAACCCAGTACGGTGCCCGTTGACCCTCCAGTTGGAGGAAAAGTCCCTTGGGATCAACATCCCGCTTGGTTTGGGTGTCAGCCTTTCTACTACATTCTTTGTGCTTCTGCTGCCACTGCAAAATAAATACATCGAGACACAGCGAAATACTTACTTTTTACTGCCTACATCATTTTATTCATTTAGAGCCAGTCTCAACTACTCACTCAGCTCACATCAACCAACAACAACTCATACAGACACGCTGACAGAGAAAAAGAGAATGAGTTGTTGAAGCGGTTCTTGTTCCTCTCTTGTATTGTTCCTGTTTCATCCATATTTTCACTTCAGTCATAAAGTAGCTACCAGGCAGAGAGGAAATGTTCCTGAGAAGTAGAAGATCAAGAAAAAATTTAATACTAAGGGGTCGACCTTCACGAAGCGTACGAGTGTAGTGTTGTACAACTTAGTACAGTTGTTGGAGGAACAACCTTTCATAAACACACATTTTGCAATTACTCTGTTTGCTGTTGTTTAGGTTTTCGTTGATATTCAATTGTCATTCTTAAAAACATCAAAGTTTGGATTTTATTTTCTTTGTCCATTGCTAGTTTTTGGGTGGAAGTTTGTTTATTGTTGCTATGTTTGCCTTGCTCAATTTAATCTCGACGTGAGTTTCCAAGAAAAGATATGAACAGATTCTTTTTCTATCAATATCATCGTCATCAGTAGCGACAGCGGAATTTTTTGCTTTCTTCATATAACGTTATACAAACACAATATTTTCGTTGTTAAAAGATCCCAGCATTTTGGTATAGTACAATTCGGCTTGGTAATGGAAAAGTGACTGGATAATAGATTGAATTTATGGAAAGCGGACAAAAAAATGTCGGTTCTTTGCCAAATGCACACGTGCTTCGAACACACAATGTTGTTATTACAGCCCAGTGTAAACCTAAGTATACCGTATCACGATCATCACTGTCTTCATAGTGAACCCCATCGGCTATTAGCTCCAAATAGTTACTCATGCGCATTTACAAAATAGACATTAGTCTGCATACTACATAATTGATAGTAATATCAAGTGAAAGTTTTCCTTGTGATTATCATTTTTTCGGTGGCGTTGATATCCTATTTTTTGTGAAATTAGGAACGACTTTGAAAATTCCCCGAGTTAAAAAATGAGATTGCGCAGCCATTTTGAAAAATACCAAAGGATTTTATGTTTAATTCTGTTGTGTTCTCGTTTCGACTCAGGCTCTACGGGGAATCCGGACGCTAAACGACTGTACGATGATCTCCTCTCAAATTACAACAAACTTGTGCGTCCTGTTGTCAATGTCACGGATGCACTCACTGTCAAAATTAAGCTCAAGCTGTCGCAGCTCATAGATGTGGTAAGTAAATAACCAAAGCAAATCTGCTTACTTTTCTTCTAATGATAACCCTACTTATTTATATAGATTTCTATTTATTAACACCTACAAAATATCTAAGCTCCTTTTCTATATTTCACATTCAATCTTTGGAAAAGGATAAGCTTCCTTTAAAATGTATAGACGGATCCAAAGAGTCGAGTTATTTGATTTTGTATACCCATCGCTATATTATCATCACCATCATTTTCGTTAAGGTATGAAAACCTTTTAGCAATAGAGAGAAAGGGGGAGAGAAAGACACGGAATGGAATGCTCTTTTTCTCCATGGTCCTCTAATTTAGTTTCCAGAAAACAGGATATGAGTTCATTTCGTACAGGAAATACCTGCAGCCTCATCACATCCTTGTTTGCCTCTATCTCTTGTTAGTCTCTGCTCCCTTTTTCCCACTTACTTTTCTGTTTCAAATTGTATGACACTCATAAGTATCAAGAATAGATGCAAAACGGAGAGACTATCCTTTCTCCTCATCATCATATGTGTAAATACACTTGTAAGTCACATCATAATTCCTTTTTTGATGGAGACCTTATGTATTTTTTAGATATGTATGTAGAGAAAGCTAGAGAGCTATGTATAAAATATGGGAGAAAGGCATGAAAAAGAAAACGTGGTGGCAGTGGAGTGTGTGTGTGTTGGTATCTCTCCTCCTGAAAAATAAAGCACCACTCACTCACATTCTACTCCTCTCTTGCTCTTCATGAGAGTTTTCGGCTCCTTGCACGATCTGATGAATTTTAATGCTTATTATGAGTAAATTATGTATTGCACAGTGCTCGTTTTGCACAAGCATAAAATGTAAGGCATTATCACATCACGTTCATCTTACCTACAATATGAACTAACCAACATGCACATTATGAGAGCAAAAGCTGGATATTTTTTCCAGTAAATACCATACTACGCTAAAGCAAAAACAACAACAAGGAGAAAACCATGTCCGTTTCAGTTTATTACTGATGCATGGGACATGTATATTAATAAGGGTATATTCATTCAAATGTTTATTGTAAATGGCAGAACAGCCTGTGCATTTGTAATATTTTGTGCGAAGAATTTATAAAGGAATTATCAGCAGTCATCATCATCATCATCTTTGTAATGATAATGAACATCAAAGGGAGGATTTTAATCAAATAGTACTGCTTTTGTTAAGTGTTTTTTTATTCTCCCTCTTGCTCATATAAAATAGTTTTTGTAGTTTCGCATCAACCCACCCGCATCTCGTAAAGCCTCCTCTAGTGATCTCCTCGCCTGCCCCATCCCATAATAATATAGGTTTACTTCCTGCCCAGCCTGAAATTTGAAGATAGTAAAATGGACAGTAAACACGCCATACAAAATGCATTTTTCACTTTGGACAAAAATATTCCATTGGGATAACATAAAACTGTAAAATTGATTTGCGTACATAACACATGGTAAGAATTAAGCGTGTTTAACCGGAATATCCTGTATTTCCCCATAAAGCAATGCTGGGATCCTTATTGCATGACTCCGTTTTTTTTGCTCATTCGTACCATGAAAAACCGTGTTTCCGCATAACCCATCATCTATCAAGTGTGTCTACAAGCTAAACTCACTCGCAGATGACCGAGCATTGAGGTAATCGCTTTTTGTGGTCCACAGTTAAATCGCACCGCTGCGGAAATGATGACGGTGGCTGTATGTGTTACTTATTATCGTTCAGTTACAATCGTGCTGCTGGTCTGATGAAAGTATGAAAACACGATCAACTGCTGCCACACACTAAATGGTGCAATGTAGTACGTATTTTGAGAACAAAGTTAGTATAACAGTCACAACTATGTCAGGAAACGTGCCAGTAGCGACAGGCCATCAGATATGTTATGTAATGTTAAAAATGATATCAATCAATTGCAGCACCATTTCTAGATATTACTGTGATGATGGTGGTGACTCGGTGACAAAGTAGAAAGACAGACAGGAAGATAAAAAGTCATGGAATTTCCTAGCATTCTCAACGAATGGGGTCAAAAAGGGAATATATCATGTGTTGTCATATCGGAAAATATTAAATAAAAGCCCTTCCAGATTTAAATACATAAATCAAAAAATTAATGTTTGTTTGCAAATTGTGTTTTTATTTTCCCAAGTTGTATTGAAAGTGGAAAACTACTGCTTGTTTTTCGATTTACATGTTTTGCCATAAAAAAGAAAATTGTTCCGCTATTCAATAAATAAATACAAGTAATCAGTAATACATGAAATCCAAACCTCTAATTCAGCCTTAATGAAAACTGAAACAAAGTAAATTTTTGACATTAAGGTGTTGGTTTGGTTGACTTAAGATATCTACATGCATTGCTACAAAATGATCACTTCAAAGGATTGTGCTCGCAGTGAAAGTCTATAGTTTACGTACAAGCATAAGCTGTTTAGGTATGTTTAATAACATTATGTCTTTGTGACATCTCTTAATTCCCCTAAATAACCAAAGAATTGTCTTCATTTAGCTTGTCAGTTGTGCTTGCGACATGTCTTTCATGTAATTCCAAGGACCATTAAACATAATCAACCTGTGTACGATTACAACTCTGTACATATGTCCAGTACTCCGTGCTTTTTAACGTGTTTTTTGCTTTTAATGCTAAATAATGTCTATTTTCGCTAAGTTTGCAACATAAACTACCATATCGATACATTATATAAATATTATCAATGTAAGATACTGGGGCATGTCTTTATAAAATAGTACCATAATATTCTTTTAAATAAAACCCACAAAGCATTACACATATTCCATCGACTCCTAAATTGTGAATTATAGAGACAAAAAAGTTTGTTTTTCTCCCCTTTTCTGTTTGTAACTACTCCTTTGTTGGCCACTTACAAAAGTAAGTAAAAGCCTGCAATGGATGTTGAGATATAGAAGGAGTGAGATATAGCGAAAAAGTAAGAAAAACTGTCGATAATATTATTAGATATTAGTCTGACCGTTCCCTCGGGAAAAATCTATCTAGTAAAAAGAACGAAGAAAATGTTTAACTGACAAAATGATGCACTGAAATGTTCTCCTGATAGATGTATGAGATAATTCCAAAAACCATTTTCTTTCCTCCAGCTCAAAAACAGGCAGAACAAAGTACACATCCAAACTATGTATGTATGTATCTTGAGGGTGGTGCGTCAAAATGCCCAAACGCTGTTTCGCCAAACGACAAAAAGTCAAATTCAGCGTTTTATTAGCGACGAAAAATCAGAAGCGTATTTTTTGTTTGTTTTTATTTGATTTGAGACTCCGAAATGCGCATTTCGTAAAAAATCTTCATATGCTTGATGATTCGTCTAAACTTTTATAATTGATTTCGTCGTATTTAAGCTCTAGTGTTTTGACCAATTATCGTCACCTGATTTAACAATATCGAATAGCTTGGTTTGACTTTTTGTCGTTTTGCTTTGAAAAATACAAAGTTGGTGAATTGTTGTTTGGGCTAAGTGTCGTACAATCATCTTGGAGAGCACATACCCAAAAGCACAGACGTTTCTTGTAACAGATCATTTTCTAAGAAGAAAGAGTGCACTAAAGTATAGTAATAATAATAATATGCCATATAACCAACTTAAAAAGCATAATACGCGTTTTTGTTTGTTCCCAACACACACAAATATCCTTCCTTTTCTCTTTGTTATCGTTGTAGATTTCTGTCCTTTAACTTTTGGTGGTATTACAAAAGCTACGTACGCCACCATCATCTCTCTCTATACACCATGAAGTATTCATTGCTCACAGACACACACACAGTATAAAAAATGTGAAGCGAAGGAAATATTTATTAGATACACATCTTTAAAGTTTCACATACTTCAGAAGAGGGATGGAGAACGAGGTGTAATAACCACACCGTGTCTACTTACACAGCTATATAAAGTAATAGCCATGAGTACGTACAAACGTTCCTTGGAGTAAATACGAAGACCATCAGCCAACTTGGTTCATGTTGGCCTGTGTTTGTAGTTGTAAGAGGAGGAAAAGAAGGAGAAGAAAGCTAGAAAAAAACTTGTTCCATTCTTTCTCTGCACTTCGTCAGCAGCATTGCTAGTTGTTTTCTAGTTGTTGTAGAAGGAGTAATGGAACATAACCAGCAAAGAGAAAGCAGATGCCTCCGCAAATTTTCTTTTTATTTCTTTTATACTGCTAAAGACTTGCTTAGCCAACGAATGGTTTCGGCAATAAAATTCATGATTCTGGTTTTCATTTTGCTGTATAAATGTGTTTATAGAGCTTATATTCTGTGCTCATACACTATACAACCCCACCTATGCATGATCTATTTACTAATATGTAAACTATATATTCTTCTAATATCTTAGATATCTATACACATTTTCTTTAATATGCAACTGCTACTATCTGATACCAAGTTATGCTTGGGAGATGTAGATGTAGATTGCTACTGAGAAAGGTCCGCACCGAGATAACAATTCTCTACCACTACTGCCGTCATCCACATCGCCATCATCAACGTTGCAACTGTTTAGATTCTTTTTAAACCTTTTAGAAATGTTAGTTTGACATATACGTGTGATAGTAGGTGTTTTTGGAACAAATAGAATAAAATTCATGTTTATTGATGTGATTGTGAAGAGTCTGAGAAACAACAAGATCCTTTCTCTTTTAGCAACTCCAGCCGTTCGGTTTTGTAGTATCAATTTTCGCTGAAAGCATTAGGAAAAAAGTGGAATGATGACAATGGTGTTCGCGATGATGATGATGACAGGTTAGGTTGATTTCGTTTTGTGTTCAGTACACATAAAAACAGGGGAATAAAATGAGCAGCGCAATGTGGCATTACAATAATCGAGCTTTGTGATGCTGATTCTATTGCTATCGTTCCCCATTTCCTGCATCTGTGATGTGAGTGTTACTATCATCACACACCTTTTCCATCGGCATGTTTTAAAAGAAACAAAACGGTGAAGTTTGAACTAAACCACGTAAACACTGTAGCGATACGCGATGTAGTTGTAACTGCCAGTGAAATGTAGAAAAGGAGGTTTTGTTCCCAAGGTTTTTTTTTTGGAAAGCAGTAGTCATACTTTTGATTTGCAGATAGATTGAGGCCATTCACTATACACATCATCCCAAGCATAACGTAGGTAACGTGTAACTCACTAACTCGCTGTGAGACTCAACCCTTTCTTGGCTGCTTTGTT